>CM031587.1:12112255-12149235 GCA_018467065.1 Ephestia elutella | reverse complement strand
ATGATTTACTATAATAATAATAGTAATAGCCTTTATTCGAACTTTTAACATTACAATAAATCAAAAAACTCTTTATTTTTCTATGTTATTTTTTTTCGTTTGTCCATTGACAAAGGCCTCCTCCAACATTTTCCACGTCTCTCTGTCTCCAGCTTTCCTTTTTTTTTTTACATGTGGAAATGGCCGACCCACGCCAATCTCCCGCGGGGACGGGAGAGAGGCACTGTGGGGCACGAACCCACTAAAACCACATGGTGCGCCCTCTCGTCGCATAGAGCCGTGGACACAGGATCACCTGACTAAGTCCGGTATTCAACTGTGTCACGGCAGCGACTACCTGCTTCCAGGTCCCTCTTTAAATCGAGTCGTGCACAGACGCACGTGCACACATCCTCTTCAGCCTAGTGGACGGCAGACTATTCCCCGAGCCTGTCGCCCTGTGGCTATTGTCAGGGTGGTAAATGGCGGTTATAGTCCCGCCGCCTTCGTCCAATTCTACGGCGACGAATATCGAGCGTTGTTGTAGCCTCACGCTCTCGCTCTGCCGTCTCCTTTGCTTCCATTACAGCTTCACAGAAGGTTTTTACTGCTTGCCATCCTGCTCTACTCGCAACCATCGCTAGAAAAATGGCTCGCAGAGACAGGTCTACACCTATGGCGGACGTCAGATCCGTACGCTCCCGCTCCCAAGCCGTGCACTCTGTTAGAGTGTGCTCGCGCTGCAATGGTGGCAATCTGTTGTTGGCTCTCTCCCAGCCACCCGACACAGGTACTTACCAAAACATCCATGCCCGGTTAAGACCTGCGTCATCCGAAATGTGAGGGATCCATGACTTCGTCCCACCCACTCCAATAAAATAGGACGAGCGGCTTCCACTATTTTACGGCCAGATTCTGCATCTTCTAGCTTATCCTGCCAGACTTGTATCAATTCAACGTGAAGTTGATTGCGATGGCCCTCAATCTCTCGTGGAGCAGGTCGAAAACCCCGGGCTAGCGCCTCCTCACGCCAGTAAAAAACCGACGAAAGGGCTCTCGCTTCTAGATCCCAGGGAATCGAACCCGCCAGAACACATGCGGCATTATGCGAAACCGTCCGGTAACCTCTTATAACTCGGATTGACATCACTCTCTGAGACGAATTAAGGAGAGCGATACCTTGACTATTTAGAGTTTCAGCCCAGATTGGAGCCCCATAAAGAGCCATCGATCGTACTATTCCCCTCATAAAGACGACGATACGATGCTTTTGGTCCTGCAATATTTGGCATTAACCCTCCTAACGCTAGTGCTGCCGTCCGCAGTTTAGGTGCCAGAGTTTCGAAATGGGTGGTAAAGTTCCACCGATTATCGAGTAAAGATAATTCGGGATCCTTTCATTTTTCATAAGGTTAATAATCATAATATGGTTTGTCATAAAGCCTTTCTCATAATTTTTTTATCATAATATTTTATTTAAATAATATTTATTGTAAAAATATTTGTTTAGTCATAATCATAGATTGTCATACAGATTTTTTTTATAAAATGGTTTATCATAATGGATTTGTCATAATTGTTATGGTCATAAACTTAGTTTATTTTTTATTTTGTTCATCTTTTATTTTGTTGATGACATTTGAAGACATTATGTAAAATTTGATATTTGATTATACTTCAAACACTAGTATAGGTTAGGTTGCGGCGGGGGTGGCCCTTGGGCCACCCCTAAGCCGCGAACATAAACAACAAAAAAACAAAAGCTTAACAAATCTTACCTTTTCTCTGAGTGCCTCCGTACATTATTAGTTCTCTTTTCTGTGTAGGTACATTATGAGTATTACTATTATGATTAAATTATATTATGATTATTTATGTTTATGACAATTTGTATTCATTAAAAAACAATTATGATAAAAAAATTATTTAAAAAAAAATTATTTTAATTTTTATTTATATTAATTATGATTAAGTATGTGAAAAAACATTATTTCGAACTATATTATTACAAATATTTTTATGAGAATCATTAGAGACCCAGATAATTCATACTCAAGCCAAGCCAAGATATTTCATACTCCTCTTTATGCCGATGGTAATCCCACCTACCACTATACTCGCTCCTGGAGGTGGCCCTCGTCGTCGCCCATGGAAGAGTAAAGCCTCAGACTTTTCTAACGCAACCTCTAATCCTAGCAGTCGTATGCGTCGAACCACTTGAGCGACCGCCGCTGTAGTGAGCACACTAGCATCCCTAAAAGTTTTTCCTTCAACAGTTATTAAGGTGTCATCCGCATAACAAGTAAAAGTGGGGTCTGGCGAATACGTCGACTGTAGTTAGAGTTAACAGCACACCGATTATCACGAGACCGCCTTTAAGCCGCAAGAGTCTGCAGCACGCGACTACACTGAGTTGTAGTGATAATGTGTGTGATATATCTGTCTCTTTTTAGCACAGCATTTAGTGCATATGAAGAAAGAGTACATCCAATATGTCAACAGTTCAACTTATAGCGGCGTTAATCAAAGTGCTGCAGGGTGCTGTCGAGTGTAGCTGGTCGCTGCGACCGGCGGCACCTTGCAGCTCCTTGATAGACGCCGGCTTAGGGATGTATGCAAACACGAAAACAAAACATCGATATATCGATATTTTGTCTTTCTTGGCAGGTACTTACAAACTAGGGACAACCCGTCTGTCTGCTCACGATAAACTCAAAAACTACTGAACAGATGTTTATGCGGTTTATACTAATGGACTGGGTGGGTCATGTCATAATAAAGGAAAGCTTTGGTGTACAATTTTGTCGGGCAAAGCCGTGGGAATAAGGTAGTGGATATATAAATATATAATTCTATTGCGTTGCATTAAAATGATTTTCTAAAAACCGCATCAAAATCGGTACAGCCAAACGCCAGATAATCGCGGACAAACATACATACAAAAATCCAGGTCAAACTGAGAACCTCCTTTTTTTGAAGTCGGTTAAAAGTAGCATTTTTAATAATGTTTTTGGTTTTTTATAAGATGTTGTGTATACGTTTATCTTTGTATAGTAAAGTATTTAAAGTATATTTTATAGATTTTCTAAGGTTTCTAGATTGATGGAAATACACCCTTGAAACTACCACAAAAACAAATTTTACCTACCAAAAAATAAAATAAAAGTTGTTTCGAAATCGATGTTTTACTACACCCCTAAGTCTCGGTATAGTTAACGGAGGCCGCAGGTCGCAGCGGCTAACGTCGTCTGCTGCTAGCTTAAGGGGATGTAATCCATGGTTACCTAATATTTTATTTCATCGTATTGTTTGGTTTATTATTTTATTTAGGTGAGGTTTTGAACACAATTTCACACAATTTAACACCGTTTGAAACTTTATGTTCTAAATAGTTTTTTTTTATTAAAATAAAAAAGAAGTCAAAAATTTTAAAATTTATTAAAAGTATCATAACACATGTCATATGCGGCGTCTAGCTATCTGTTTGTCAAATAATACTGAACGGATTTTTATGTGGTTTTCACTAATAGATAGAGCAATTCATGTGGAATCTTTAGCCTTTTAAACGAATTAAGTGTATAATGTTGTTTAGATTTTATACATATCAGTTGAAATATAACGATCATTGTTGAGTAAGTCGGAAAAATTTAGCCGCCTGGCAGATTTTATCGAAATCGCTGTCTAACCTTTGAGATTGAGACCCTTTGAGATATAACAAAATAATGTATGGGGGGTTTGTGTATCTTTAATAGGTCGACAAAAAAGTCTGCGATAGTATATATCTAGCTTGTACTAGCTTGTATATTTCGGCCACAAAAATAAATTTATGTTTTAATAATTATTAAATTTGTTAGTAAATTGTTGTTAATATCACAAGTTAAAAACACACTGGCGATATTAAGAGTGTATCACGCGTCCGCGCGCCCGACCGAGTTTAGGTATTTAATAGACCGCAGCTGGCTGTGTGCAAGTCACACGCACACATCGACGTGAGATTGCCGCCAACCCGAAGTAATAAGTGACAGGGATCCGGCAAAGGATTTGTTGGTACCAATATAATTTTTTTTTCTTGCTTTACGGTAATGAATTCATACTAAAAATAAAATTACGACCATTTTCTTATGTAAAACATACTTGGCGTGACTTGGCAGTAAAATGGACACGAATGCCGCGACAGAAAATAGCATGACCGTCGTGCCAGGATGCTAAGATGTTAAACATCTGCCTGGCATCCCATGAAGGCCAATTTTTCGGGATGAGGTTTACAAAAATAGTATTTTTGGATCCAAGATGGCGGACAACTTTTTTTTAATTTTGCAATATGGGTATCGTTTTATAAGTGTTTCAGTGCGCTGATTACGACAATAACATTTATTTTGGAATCCAAGATGGCGGACAACTTTTTTTTCACGTTTACAATATGGGTATGGTTATAAGGGTTTTTCGGTGCGCTGATGACAAAAATAACATTTATTTTGAGATCCAAGATGGCGGACAACTTTTTTTTCAAGTTTACAATATGGGTATGGTTATATAGGTATTTCGGTGCGCTGATGACAAAAATAACATTTATTTTGAGATCCAAGATGGCGGACAATTTTTTTTTTAATTTTGCAATATGGTTAACATTTTGTAGGTTTTTGGGGACGCTGATGACGAAAATAACATTTATTTTGAGATCCAAGATGGCGGACAACTTTTTTAAAAATTTTACAATATGGGTATGGTTATATAGGTTTTTGGGGACGCTGATGACGAAAATAACATTTATTTTGAGATCCAAGATGGAGGACAGTTTTTTATTTTATTTTACAATATGGGTATCGTTTTATGGGTTTTTGGGGACGCTGATGACCAAAATAACATTTATTTTAAGATCAGCGTCCCCGAAAACCTTTTAAACGATACCCATATTGTAAAATAATAAAAAAACTGTCAGCCATCTTGGATCTCAAAATAAATGTTATTTTCGTCATCAGCGTCCCCAAAAACCTATAAAATGATACCCATATTGTAAAATAAAATAAAAAATTGTCCGCCATCTTGGATCTCAAAATAAATGTTATTTTCGTCATCAGCGTCCCCAAAAACCTAGAAAACGATACCCATATTGTAAAATAAAATAAAAAACTGTCCGCCATCTTGGATCTCAAAATAAATGTTATTTTCGTCATCAGCGTCCCCAAAAACCTCGAAAACGATACCCATATTGTAAAATAAAATAAAAAACTGTCCTCCATCTTGGATATCAAAATAAATGTTATTTTCGTCATCAGCGTCCCCAAAAACCTATATAACCATACCCATATTGTAAACTTGAAAAAAAAACTGCCCGCCATCTTGGATCTCAAAATAAATGTTATTTTTGTCATTAGCGCACCGAAAAACTTATAAAAACATACCCATATTGTAAAATTGAAAAAAAAAGTTGTCCGCCATCTTGGATCTCAAAATAAATGTTATTTTCGTAATCAGCGCACTGAAAAACTTATGAAACGATATACATATCGCAAAATTAAAAAAAAAAAGTTGTCCGCCATCTTGGATCTTGATTTAGATTTTTATGATTTCGATTTCTATGATTTCGATTTATTACGATTTCTATGATTGCGATTTATTACGATTTCTATTTCATCAAAAATTGTCGGCCATCATTCATGAGTATGAAAATGGTACCTATATAAATTTTAAAAAGATTAAAAGTAATAAATATGTAACTCTGATCTACATTACCTACTCTCTGCTGTCTGTGAATACATGAACACGCGAAAATTAAATGCCTCCCGAGCAGCAGAGCGACGTAGATTCCCCTTGACTCTTACCGGCAGACTGATTTTTCGTGGGCTTGGAACTCGTATATATTGAGCGATGGCATTGCCATACAAAAAATGTATGGGGAATTTCTTAGTGAATTGTTACGATATATAATATTTTTTTCGAGTTATTTTTCAAAAATCTAAAACGAGCAACTTGTAGCTAGTTTAATAAACTCGCGATTTAACATTATGTAGAAATTATAATTTGTGTTTTACATAATGATTTCGTTAAAGCCGTGAACCTTGTTTTTCGTATTTTTCGTGTTTTCTGGAAGGTATTTACGCAAAAATAAAAGGCAAAATATTTTTATCTGTCTCGTATAAGTAGTAGCAGTTATTTGAGAAGCCTATAGTACTATTTTTATTATCAATAATGATCTAGTTTTGGCACCAGGGTCAATTCAGTAACGCCTGTTTTGGCTAAAAACGTGTGATGCAGGCTTAACATCAATTTATTAGTCCTTATCAAAATTAACAAACATGCCTATCGTTACAAGTATTTATTATGTGTAATAGTTGCTTTTTATTGCATGTAATTTGTAACAGTATAAGTCTCTGAACAGGCGTACAAACGTAAATAACATACAATAAACATTTTTTTTTTTTTTTTTTAAAAAAACAATGTTCTATGCGAAACCGTGGTGGGCCGCTAGTAGGTAGTAGTTTTAGCTTTGCACGCGTGCCAGAGTGATTTAATTCATTCCATGGAAGTCCTAAGGTTTCTAGATTTATGGAAATACACTCTTTGGAAATACCACAAAAACAAATTAAAACAAAAAAAAAAAATCATCGATATCACTAATAAATATACATCGATGTTTGCATACATCCCTAAGCCGGCGCTATAAAAAGGCTGGTGAGTGCCGCCGGTCGCAGCGGCTTGCGTCTGCCGCCAGTTTAAGGCGAATGATCCATCTCCCCTAGCATGACCACGCGTCGTAGATATACGATAAAATATATCGTATCATATATCACCAACATATTTATCGATTTCGCGAGCATGACCAAATGATACCAAATGATTAGCTTCGTGATATGGAATAACAATGCTGCCAATGTATTAATAAAATTTTTCAATCATCATTCATTTTCACTCGTTCTTTTTTTTTAATTTTTTCACGTTTTTGACGTCGGTAGGTGACTTTGACATTTAATTAATTATCGTTTTCTTTCATTCATAAAATGTTTAAAAAATTAATTCATATATTTATTCTTTGATATGACCTAGCCATATTCTTGTGAAGTTATAACTGAAAAAAGAAAATATCAAGGATTATTTTCTGCATTTATTTCAAAAACATTTACACAACAATCATAAAAATAAATCTTACCCTTTAATCGGAGAATGAATAAATGCTAATAAACTTGTAATTTTTTATTATATCGAGCGTATCACGCACTCTAAACGTCGTCGATAAAATAACACGACTAATATCAAGTTTTGACGAAATGTCAAAAATCTATATTTTTATCGCTTATATTATATTATGCTCGAATTTTCGATAAATAGCCAACTGTCGTGCTCGCTCTTCTATTTATCATATCGTATCATAACACGGTGACGTCACTGGCACGGTGATGCTCGCTGTTTAGATAAAAAAATCAACATGGCGGCGGTATTTATCATATTTTGACAGTTGGCGTGGATAAACCGCTATATCATATCGTGTTTTGGTGGTCATGTTGACCGAATATTTTTGAACAATTTACTAATTATGGTGATGACTGAAAATCAGTGTTTGCTCCTGTAGGGGCAATTCAACCACTGAGTTATTACCAATTTGTATCACTGCAACACATAGTAACGTAAAATTGTTTTTCTTACTATATTTAGGAATTTTTGCATGTAATTCATGTTATGTTTGTTGTGTTATGTATCTCAGCTGATACAAATAAACGTATTATCTATCTATCTATCTAATTTATAGAAAGAAAACATAGTAGTATTATGGAAACGATTATTTATAATAGGCATAAAACTTTTTCCAAAAAAGTGAACCGACTTCCATCATAAAACTTAAAATCATAAAATAACAATAAAGCAAAATGTATTAGCATGCTACCTACTGAATGAGGTGAAGTCGGTGCCAAGTGCAGGACTATGTAATTGTTTAGCTAGGCATTTTGTATATATACATGATTACCTTGTACATAGTATATATACATGCTATTCTAGGGCCACACCACAGCCCTAGAATAGCACCAACCCATATCTTCCCGTGGGCGTCGTAAGAGGCGACTAAGGGATTTAAAACACCGGAGGATGGGCAGCAGCATCTTTCCGCGTACTATGCCATCACACTGCGATCGCCAACCCGCCTGCCAAGCGTGGCGATTACGGCAAAACCCCCCATGGATAAAATCCTTGGGGGAGGCCTTTGTCCAGCAGTGGACGTCTTTGGGCTGAGAGAGAGAGAGAGAGACATGATTCTAATGTTAATTTAGATTATTTAATATTCAATTTGGCACCGACTTCACCTCATTCAGTAGGTAGCATGCTAATACATTTTGCTTTATTGTTGTTTTATGATTTTAAGTTTTATGATGGAAGTCGGTTCACTTTTTTGGAAAAAAGTTTTATTTTATTATTTTTAGTGAGTTCTACACCTTTTCATTTTCTTTAATAAAAACTTAAACTTTTCTTTCACTAGTGGCCCAAAATAAAGAATTAAGAATTCGAAACTTTTTATGTCAGTTTGATTTGAAATGTCAAAACATGTCAAACTGTCTATTATTTTTGGCACATAAATAGACCGTGAGCACGCGACGACCAAACCTTCCTTATTTTAAAAATGCTGAATGTTTCTCTGCGTGGTATATACGGGTAAAAAAATATTAGCGACTAGGTATGAAGTTTGGATCTTAGTTGCTTATGCAGGTAATATGGATAGCAAGGATGATTTTTATAGGTATAAAAAGCACCCTTGGGGCCTTCCAAAATAATATTAAATTCAGCTTTTATAATAAAACAAATAATAATATAATTTAGTAAAGTTACAATGTCTAGCAGGGGTTTCTATCTGCACCAATTGCCTGGCAATGGATGGCGTGATTTCTTCTATTATTAGGAATAAAATCTTAAAAAAACTTTACTTTAAGGAAATTGTGTTACCACTTTAAATGTTATTGCTACAAATAATCTGCCTAAGTAATCTCAACTCAACTTTTATAGTCGCTAATCGCTATTTCTATGTTGGGAACATACACAGAAAATCTTTAGTTTTAATAAAATAAGGAAGGGCATGCTATCGCGGGCTTTTTGCTCTATAATGCAATGTTGGAATTTTTATATTTTGTTAGGTATCTTTAAAATTACCGAACAGATTCTGACGTGGTTAAAATGGGACCAACTTGGGTATATACCATTACGAATAAAAAAACAATTTTGGAAATCAGTCCACTGTAGGCGGAGAAATCGGCGAACATACATAAAAAAACATACATACATCGAAACATATAACCTCCTCCTTTTTTGGGAAGTCGGTTGAAAATTACTGTTCATTTCCAAAGATGATTTTCAAAGATAAGATTAATTAGAATTAGGAAAATATATAAGATCGAGATTTTATTTGTTACTTAGATTTTTACTGCGACTTGTTGAATTATATTGATAATAACCAAAGTTTATATCACTGATTACAAAATAACACATTAATTTGTTTTTAAAACTGGTATTGCCTTTTGCAACACACTAATCGTCATTACTATGGATTCTAAGCCATTATCATATTCAAAAAATAATACCATTAGCCTGATGCCATTACCATCAGTAATTATTTTTTAGATAAGATATCATCTAATTTCCTCAATAAATATGGGTGCATTTGCTAAGAAGGTCTTATTTATTAATACTTTTTCAATATTTTTAACTTTGCACGCATTCCAGATGATTTAAAAAAGGCTTCAAAATAAATCAGAAATAATCCAAAACGCGGCCCCTTAAGTCTGCGACAGTCTGCGTTCCTTTGTAGAAAGCCGCTTCTCGTAATAACTTTTTTGCGTTTTTGTGGAGTTGTTGTGACAATATGTCTATCTCTTTTTAGCTCTTTTAAGACGAAAGAGTGCAACCAATTTGTTAACAGTTTGACTTAAAATCTGTCGAGAATCCCAGACGACGCAAAGCCACTCCCCACTCGCCGCTCTTTCCCCTCAACGTTACGCTGGTATCGACGTTACAAGAGACCATTCTCAACGTCATATAATTTTGTGTCCGATGTGAAGTGTAGCTTGTCGCTGCGTAATCCGGAGACCGCGGCTTAAGCTGAATTCCCGGTAAATTTTCACCACGCAGTACCCAATCGTAGCCGATGTTCCACAGAAGTGGTCCAAGTACCGACCCCTGTGGAACACCGCACGACATCGGCCATCTACGCCATCCATCCACTCCAGGGTATTCAACATACCTTTCGGAGAGGTAGGATTCCACTATGTTCTGCAAATATACAGGCATCTGGTGGTAATGTAATGCCTCTTTTATACAGGCCCAGGGGAGTGTATTAAAGGTATAAGATATATCTAACGATACAGCCAATACCACTTGCCCCCGATCCAATGCACCATCAACTATGGCCTTGACATGCAGTACTGCATGAACAGTGGACCTCCCTCTCCGAAATCCGTATTGATTTTCAGCCAGATTAGGACCCTCCATTGTAAGGTGTTTGTTGAGGCGCATTGCGATGACAGCCTCTAAAAGCTTGGCTATTTCGTCTTCTAGTACAATCGGCCTATATGCCGAGGGAGATTCTGCAGGACGACCCTCTTTTTTTAAAAGTACTAATTTTCCCGTCTTCCAGACTTCTGGAAATTGTCCCCTCTCCAGGCAAGATGAGAAAAGGTTACGTAGTCTAGGCTCAAGGTACTTCAAAGCTTAAGCTAATGCCCGTCCAGGAATTCCATCCAATCCAGGAGCTGTTTTCTTACCTTGAAGACGTAAAATCACCGCCCCCATTTCATCCTCTGTTACATTGAGCGTGTCATCTTCCAGGATAGGTACCTCACCAGGTCGTTGGCACATTGTTGGAGGTATGTGCGGTTCTCTAACTGGAAATAACGTAGACACCACAGAATTCAAAAATTCTGGCTGTAGTGTTTGCGTCAGAGGAGGAGTCCAGGGCCGCAATTTCCGTCTTGCCATTCTATAAGGGCGTCCCCACGGATCACTATTTAAAATTTCTAATAGCTCCTGTCGGGCCTTGGCCTTAGCAGCAGCGATCGCTTTCCGGAGGACTTTCTTTGCCTCTTTATACCTATTGTGTAGATGTTCTTCCACAGTTTCGTCTCTAGGTCTTCGTCTTCTTTGACGGGTGTATTGCCGCCGTGCTGCACAGCAGAGTGAACGAAGTTCAGCAATTTCTGAGGACCACCAATATACTTCTCTTCTTGGAACTAGTGGACCAGCCCTGGGCATTGACGCATCACAAATGTTTCTCATAGCCTTACAAAACCAATCGACCTCCTCATTAATATTCATGTGGCCAGACGGAGTCGGAAGCCAACTTTGAATAATCGCAGCCTCTTCTAGCAATTCTTTATCCATGTGCTTTATAGCCCATTTTGGACTTCGTCCAACAGAATTGTCTATTCCTAAATTAGAGCGGACACTAGATGAAAATACCACATCAAATCGGATATATTCATGGTCTGACAGCGTTTCCACATCTGCAACAACCTCCCAATTACCAATACGATGCGCTATAGTAGACGAAGCAAACGTTATGTCCACTATAGACGTGCCTTGTGGTCGTACACACGTTGGTCGCGTCCCTCGAGTCATAACTACAAGGCCCATCATAGCCAACCACTCTTCAACTGCGTCCCCACGGGGATCTGTGGCAGGGGATCCCCACACTACTGATTTTGCGTTAAGGTCCCCCTGCCACCAAGACCGGATGACTATGATTTTGGCTTATTATTTCTCCAATCTGATCGAGAAAAGTCTCAAATTCCGCAAGATTTCGATTGGGAGAAAAATAAACCGCTATTACCACTATTTCTCCCATAAGGACCGAGACACAGCCAGGTCGTCTCATAACATTTTCAACTTGAAGTCCGTCTGATGATTGAAATATTATTGCTACAGTACTGTCATCAGAATGATTATCGCCAATCCAGTTATCCCTCGAAGGCACGAAATATGGTTCCGCAACTATTACCACTTGTATTGACCATTGCACTATACTTTGTAATAGCAGATCTTGTGCTGCAGCGCAATGATTTGCATTCGTCTGCAGGAGGAAGTGCAGTGGGGCCATATTATTGATTGGTGGTAATTTGCGCCCTCTCTGTCCCATGACAGTCCGTGTCCATGGGGCTGACAGGCTGCTGAGACTTTTGACTCTGCATGCCGCCTCTCCTATACTTTTTAGTAATAGGCGCTTTACACGCACTACTACCCAGTCTGTGGTTTGCTGGTTTATTCGCCATCTCACATACAGAACAGTGAGGTAGAGCCTGGCAACTACCAGCGTTGTGCCCTGGTTTCCCGCATCTATAACAATGGTTGCTCCGATCGATTTCAGCTGTACATTGCGCTCTTATATGACCGCTCTGCAGGCACCGGTTGAGAGGGCAGTAGCCTTACTGACGCAGTTACCCAACCTATAAGAAGCTTTTTCTCCTCAGCTATCTTTTTTAGCTGCAATGACAGGAGCAGCTGACAAACACTCGACCCTTTCCTGAGAAGTCAGTCCGCACTTCGTCTCCAGCTTTCCTAGTCCAAGTTGCTCCAGCCACTTCCTTGATGTCATCTATCCATCTTTTATAAGGTCTCCCCCTTTTCCTTGTCAAGTGCCTTGGGTACCAGTTCATCAACGTTCTTGACCATTTATCTTTGCCTGAAATGATTTACTAGTCTTAATTATTAATGGTAGTGTACTTTCTTTTCCAGATATCAGAATTCAGATTCCTGCTCAAGGAGCACGTGTGTGCTCTTATTATAAGACTGTTCTCGCCAAATGTCAAATACAGGTAGTAACTCCATTTTCTCTATCCACTTGATACTAGTCCAAGATCCCGGAACAGCCAGACGAAATCAAAAATCTTTCTTGAAACTAGGCCAAAGAAGGCACTTTTTCAAGTCGATAACTAATTATATAATCATATCAGTGTATTATAAGTCACAAAGCCAAATACTACTAGCATTTCGGAAGTACCACTGCTGTGAAGTGATGACCTAACTGATATGAAATTCAAGGAGTGTATAGTTTTCGATGTGTTGAAGAGCGTATGCGTAATAGCTAGTTCGTCTAGACGCCCCCTTTAAAAAATACGAGGTGGCAAAGACACAAAAACATAGCTTACAGCTTATTTTCTCAGTGCTGGCTTTTACATACAGATGACTTTTAAATCATTGGCATCCTTTCTACTAGTGAAAGTACTCATGACTGTGAACAACTTTTTGTATGGGACCGACTCAATCCGACCTAAAAAAAATCAGCTGTTCCATACATTTTGGGCGAGTAGGTATTGTAAAATAGTATGGAACTGGAGCTGATTTTTTTCGGTCGTATTGAGTCGGTCCCATACAAAAAGTTGTTCACAATCACGAGTACATTCACTAGTAGAAATGATGCCAATGATTTAAAAGCCACCCTGTATATTATACAGGTTAGTATCAAAAATCTATATGTGATATTCCCAGACTATTTGCGCGATGTGCCGCCGCGAAATTTCCTGTTTCCGTAAATTTCTTCCTTTGAAAATTTCCGTAAATTCTCAGGAATTTCTCGGGTTTTCAGGAAAGTTTCCGTTCTTGAGAATATTTCCGAGAAATTCGCAAGAAATATTCCGCTGTTTTTTCGAACATTTCGGGAACGGTACATCAATAGTAAAGACAGACAAAAACATAGCTTACTTTTCTTCTATTCTCAGTGCTGATTTTTATATTGTAACTAATATTATAAATGCGAAAGTGAGTTTATTTGTTTGTTTGTTACCTCTTCAAGCTTTATCTACTGAACCAATCTTTCTGAAATTTTGCATACACATAGCTGGAAGTACGGAGAAGGACATAGGGTACCTTTCATCCCGGGAACAAGCACTTTTCCCGTGGGAAATTCAAGCGGATGAAGCCGCGGGCAAAAGCTAGTATGTTATAAAATTTACCCTCCCCGTCCTCCAGGGCCGCATTCACGCCACGCCACATCCTGGGCGAATATAGGCTGTTGAGGCTCGTGTGCATCTCATTGCACAAGTGCCACTCTATGGGGCTAACTCAATCTGTGTAATTTGTCCGTATCTTTTCTTATTATCGTCCTCCAGGGCCGCATTCACGTCCCTCCACATCCCTTCATAGCCCCGCTACCACGGACAGACCTCACTTCCCCGTCACTATGAGGCTGCTGTGGCTCGTGTGCATTATATTGCACAAGTACCACTCTATATTGGTGAGTTTGGAAATATTCAACATAATGATTTTTGTCGGAAAGACGGTCGTAACTCGCCCTGAAAATGACTTCCGTATGAAGTCGAAACTAGTCGGCAGATCCGGCTAACAAGAAGCGTGAGTATCCGTATAAAAATCATTATAACTATTACTCACGTTAGTTGTAATCAAATTAATATTGAACATGTTAATTGACACTATTGAAAATGTTTTAGTACAAGCATTTGTTGGCACATAAGTGATCTATGTGTAATCAGGGGCGGACTTAGGTCATGGGGCATGTAACCCTCCCTCTCTGGGACTTTGTTGGTATATAATTTTTCTGAACTCAAAATAATCCGCACTGTTTCCAGGGTTATTTTGAGTACCTTAGACACGCACTATGACCCCCCCCTGACACGTTATGTATAATGCATCTATGAGATATAAAATGTACGTCCGTGCTATTGTTGTTAAAGTTTTCTCGTTGAGAGTCGATCCTGGGTACACCATCAGGTCATGCTTACCATAATAATGCATGATGCTAAAACTTAACTCTATGGAACATGCAGAATTAGGTCAAATTTAACTTGCAAGATTGGATTGAATATTTAAAAAAATATATTACGTTTTACTTATCGTCCGTGATGTTGTTGTTGAAGAGTTCTTTCCTTGTGAGTCTATCCTGGGTACACCATTAGGTCATGCTTATGATAATGATGCATTTTCAATTTCAACTCTATAGAATAAGCAAATTAGGTCTAATTTAAATACATGATTGTATTTATTTATTTCAAAAAATACAATTTATGTTCACCAGGTGACGGAGTGCGAAATTTTCCTGTCGTTGACCATAAAGTTCCTGGACCCTGACAAACCTCTCTGGCAACGCGCCTTAGCTTTAGAGGTCCTACACAAGATGACGATTCAGCCCAGTGAGTATCAAACTTAATAGCATGGGAAGCATAACTATGCTACACATTTTTTTTCTGATGAAATTCGTGATGATGGGGGCAATTCATAATCGGACCTATATTCCACTCATCTAACAAAAATATCTAACAATTTTTCAATCATCAAAAACAGTCGAAATGTTGTTCAGTGTAATAAATAAGTTACATGTCACTTTTGTCAACTGTTGCAACACTTTACCTATCTTTAGCTGGATTTACGATTTTTGTTATTGTCAAAGTAGGATGGTGCAATCCACCCGTAGGTTCTGGTCAAATCGGGGCGAATCCACGCGCGAATCACTCGAAATTGAATCGAAACCGAAAATTCGAGCGAGAGAGACTTATGAACTGCTCTAACGAGTGAGCGGGACGCACATTATACCAATTTCGCACGCAGCGCGGATTTCGCGTCGGTCTGTCCAGAGCATTAGAAAATTGTAGACTTAAGCTTATATTATACTCATATTTGATATCTAACGATAAAACTATGTATTTAAAAAAATGCATATTACTTTTTTAGGAAAGCATTTAACTATATGAAAGAGATGATTCATTTTATTTACTTTTTTTATCCATTTACAGATTTCTGTAAGTGAACTAAATAATTTGGTTTTGTTTTTCACTGTCTTTATTTTTTTATCGATAAAACGTAATTAATGTTTGATATTAGTAGCACACAGAAAAAGATCATGAGTAAGTAAGATTGGGGGCGTGGCTTGTGCAAAAATTGACACGGACGATTGCTTAGCAACGCACTCGCGTCGCCGTTCTATCTTGATCTATGTATGTTATTTAGCAACATTAGAAAAACAGTAGGTATATAGTACTGTATATTCGTATTATACAAGTTTAACTGTGCCCCAAGTCTTTGCTCCCGTGGGAATTTTGTTATTTGAAATATCAAACACAGAAATAATTTTTCAAATCAATCCGGTAGTTACAGGAATTAGCGCATATCAATACTAGCATTGTTTCTGTGAGAATTTTGGGAAATCCTTTTTTTTTTTTTTTGCTCCCCTACACTCCCTAAGGAACCTAACTGCCAAATTTCAGCCTAGTACGCCCAGTAGTTTTTTCACTGCATTGTTTGTCAGTCACTTAGTCAGTAACGGAAGAATCCTACTAATATTATAAATGCGAAAGATTGGATGTGAGTTTGTGAATTTGTGAGTTTGTGAGGATGTTTGTTACTTAATTACGATCTATCAGACGGATTTCGATGAAATTTGGTTAGAAAAAAAAATTTAGTAGAAAATTACCGTTGAAATTTCCACGGGAACGAAACCCCGGGACGCGGCTAGTTTTATTTATATACATATATATTGATTTATTTAATAGCCGTCAATGTCCCAGTACTGGGCAAAGGTCTCTCTCTCCTTCTTTTAAGACTCTCGATCTATGGCTATATCGCGCCATCCTTTATTAAAATTGTTCGATATATAAGGTGGACACAAATTAACTACAAATATTTTCAGGGCTAATTACTGATATTATTTAGAAAGTATATCAGTGGTTTTTTTAATTTTCTACACGCTAGTTTTCGAGAAAAATTAACGTTTATGTTTTTTGAAAACCGTAACATTATAACATCCTGTACACAGCTTTGCGTAAAATGACAATTAAAATGACACACACAAACAAAAGCCGCCCCGCCCACCGGTCGGTCGCTTTCGTTTACGTATAATAAATCGCTTGACATCTCTGTCTTTCACGCACTTTTCATAAATAAAGAAGAATACAGCAAATCAATTTCATTCAACTATTAATTGGTGGGAGGAGCTTAAAGAGGTATGAAGTCTACACATTTAACTACAGTATGATACTAAATGTCATCATTTAATAATATTTTTTTGTTTGAAAAAACAAAAAAAAAACTAGCGTATCGATTTTTTAAATTGTATCTCCAATACGTTTATTTAGCCCCCTGGAGCCAGCCCTGAAAATATTTGTAGTTAATTTGAGTCCACCTTATATATCAATTTAATTGTCTCTTTCCAGATCTACTGAAAGCCTTCTGCGAATGTTACGACATGAAACCGCACGCGCCGAACATATTCCAAGACATAGTGAATGCCTTAGGAGCGTATGTGCAGAGTTTGTTCATAGTGTCGCAGGTCAACACGCCCGCTGGTAAGTCAGTCAGTCAGTTATATGTAAATATAATAATAAATAATATATACGGATAAATCGCACAGATTGTGTTAGCCCCAAAAGTAAGTTCAAGACATGTAAAAAAAAAAAAAAAATGGGATACTAACTTAACGATACTATATGTTATAACAAATACATATATTTTATTTTTGGGTTTTTGAGCATCTCAGATGCAATTAGTACTAAAGTACTTTCATATAGAAATAAGATATGGTGAAATAATTCCATGCGAGCAGAACTTGAACCCGCGACCAGGTCTTTATTCGACCTTGCTCTTCCAACATCGCATTTCCATTTCGCATGGAATTTTTTCACCATATCTTATTTCTATATGAGAGTACTTTAATACATATGTATGTATATTGATAAACATCCAAGACCCAAGGTCAATCTGGATAAGATCATTTTCCATCTTGACCCGACCGGGGATCGAACCCGGCTGCCTTATTAGCTATCTTTTAGCAATCAGCGAAAATCGCGCAGTGACCGCGCGATCGATTGCTTATCGCCAAAAAAAATCGTATTACGTATGTGATCGCTGGCTATTCGCTCGCTGGTGGCTTTAAATGCACTTTTCGCTAGTTTTAGCATAGACACTAGCGACAAAAGCAATTGAGTAGCAATCAGGAGGAACTAATTTATAGGAATGAATGTCAATTTCAAACAGATGTTTCGCGGAATTTCACGTTTACAAGTGTTTTCAATACGAATATGAAAAAACTTATCAGAAAAAATAGCTTGGCGCCTATTTCAAGTGGTAAATTTGTTAATATGGTGCATTCTTGTGTTACAAGTGGTCACGTTGTTATGATTTTGTTTGTATTCGTGAAAAATGACTCCATTGGATCAGCAGCTCTCGCAAAGTAAGTAGGCACAGTGATGCTGTGATTTAAAATAATGTGTGTAATGTTTGTGCAGCAAAGTTTAGTTTGTAATATAAATACCTATTCGGTGTTTTAGGAAATGGCAAACAGAGTATCAAACGAGCAACTGGAGGAGTTGTTGGATTTCCTTGCGGAACATCCTGCAATTGCAAAAGGAGTGGGGCTTGGAGCAAGGTCTAAAGAAGCAGTAGATAAACAGTGGAGTGACCTTGCTAATAAGCTCAATTCCTATGGCTCTGGATCAACTAAATCTGGAGAACTATGGAAAAAGGTAAGTAGGTAGAATAAGTAAAGAAGTATAGAATACCAATTAATATTTTGCTGCTTAGGTTTGTACAAATCACTTTATGTGCATTTTTGTCTTTCTTTCTTCATATAACTTTTTATTGTTATAGTACTGGGCTGACTTGAAACACAAAAGCAAGACCGAGCTGGCTAAACGGAGGCAGGATGCTCTGGGTACAGGTGGTGATGCTAGTAGCCAAGATGATCTGTCCGAGGTTGACAAGAAAGTCTTGGCTATTATTGGGAAACAGGCTGTGTTATGGTGATAGTGTGCACATAAAGTCCGTATATTTGTCATTTTGTTCAAATCAAACAATCAACCTTTTTAATGTATAGTTTATTTTTAAGGTACTATACCTATAAGGTACTAGTCATTATTCTAAATTTTATTTCTATGATATAAATTGTATAAATTCATTAAAAATAAGTACCTAACTATTGTACTAACATAGAATAATTGTTACTAACACAACTATGGATCTCTGTTATTTGAAATAAACTAATAAATACGTACTATAAGTACCTATAGCAAGTACTAAGTATCTGGCCAACTCTTAGTACAGTCTTTAAGTTGTAAGAAAAGAAATAACAATTGTAAATACATTTATGTTATCTATTTGAATAAAAAATATTCAACTGACTACATACATTTCTTTATTTCTTACATTTTATACAAATAAATACACTTCTTATCAATACACTACCAAATATTATTATTATCAATACAACAGTGAAAACCGTATCAAATTTGGTCCAGTAGTTTTTGTGTCATGCGTTTATAAACATACAGCCCGATAGGTTAGACAAAAATTATAAAAATGGTTTTGGCTACTATAATAGAAGCCAATCTCAAATATTGACCATAATAACCTCTTTTAACATAACAAATAGATACCTACAATGAATAAAAGATATTTTTAAATAACAAATAGGTTACTGAATTCTATTAACATAAGTACAACTATATTTGAAAAGTAATATTAATTTGACCCCGTAGATCACAACCTCCGCACAATTGCAATTTCTTTGCTGTCGGCCACTGGCTAACACCTCTTGTTCACCCCTGTTTGTAGAGCCGGCATCCTGTAGAGATTAGTGGATTTGATTTTGCTTATTTCAAACATCTTGTTGTATTTCTACAAACAGTAATTTTGATATAAAATATACACAATTCAAATTCAATATTGTATTGAGGAATTTCTCTTGAATAGTTTATTTTCTTGATCATTTCAAAATTGTATTAGACCAAAATAATTCAAGAGATGTGGCCGTTCGGGGAAATGGACCCAAATACTAATCAAACACTAACTTCTATACTGCAACACCCCATAACTTCAGTATTTACATTATTATTTACTTTTTGGGGATGCCAGCACAAGCGCCAGATGGATGATCAGTCCTGTCATACTGGGACCATTTTACCTAGTTCCCCGAGACCCGTATAGAGTTTTGAGTAAACTAACTCAAACAGTAACTACTGTAGTAACAACAAACTATTGACCAATCATAATAAGTATATTTATATTCTCACCCATTCATAATGAACTGCCTTTCTTGTAGTGTTTGAGGAAAACGAATATACTTAGTATTCTATGATGGTTTAAAGTCCTTATGACTTCTCTCACTGCAGTAGACACTAAGCTGGCTCCTTTCGTGCAAGTAGCTCATTTCCACAGACTTCTGATACAAAACCATGGCAAAAAAAGGGCAATGCTGTGAGGACCTGAAAATATATCATCGTAATTAAAGACTGACAAATGTTTTATAACATGTTTACAACCAAAGATCTTTGATAAAAACCATGTAGGTTTTTAGTTCCTACTTAGGAAATAACTTTACTTACCTTATTTTCCAAACGATCTTTTGTTCTTCTTCTTTCTTTCTGAGTCTAAAAGCTGCAAGACGTTGGCTTGATTTCGAAGCTTGTACGCTTTAATTGTGTTGTGTTGTGATGTGTTTTTACTCGTACATCTCTTCTCTGCTCATCAATAAATGCTTCTAATAATAAATAATACCGCACGAGCCCTGACAATACACTTTAAAATAAGCAGCGATCAGAGGCGATGAAGAAAAAATATTACTTTCTTGTAATCGCAATTTGACAGTTCAAATTGCTGGCTGATTGTTATCGCAACGCTGTCAAAAGCCATAGATAATAGCAAAACTTCACTCGGGCAAAGAGATTGAATCGATTGAATGCACAAAATAGTTCTTCGATTGTTCGGCAGAGGCAGCACTATCTTTGGCTTTGCCATCGCTCTGCTATGGTATGGTTTTCGCTGTACGTAATACGAATTTGCGAAAAAAAGCAAATTTTGCGGAATTATGGCTATCGCTTTGCTTTTGCAAGATAGCTAATAAGCGTGCGGGACCGATCGGTGTGACAGTCCGGCGTGATGACCGTTGGGCCATGGAGGTCGTCAAGTAGCTAGCTAGTGTAGCTGTACTGTATAACAATCACCATGCAAGAAAGTTCACGACTCACCAGCTGGTGTGTTGATTTATTGAGACCGACGTCAAACAAACTTCATGCATCACATCTTTATCCCTTACGGAGTTAATAGTATGGCTGCTCTGAACTTAGCTATGCACGGCCGTGCGCGCAAGCCTGCGTGGAGTGCGGGCTACCGCGGGGGCGGGGGCGGGGTGCGGGCGGGGGTGCAACTCCTGACGCTGACACCTAAAAATCGCTTCTACGACCTGGGGGTTAAAACGGTCTCATTTATGAAACGGAATATGATCCATTTCTCAACGTTCAACATTTGGGAAATGCCGTTTTAACCCCTCGTCATTTGTGATTAAGTTTGTGTGTGTTCTTTTCGATTCTGACTGAAAAAAAATGTGACACCACTGATTGCTTTGTCTCATTCAAAAAGCCTTTATACTTTATTTTTGATAAGAATCAAAACTGCATAGACTACTATGCAGGGGGTCGAAGGGCGAGAAGTCAGGTACTCTCTTATCCAAGTCTGGTGGCAGGATCTCGGCTAATGCTATCTTCTCAGGGTCCTCTGGCCCGGGCAAGTTCTCCACGTAAGGGTCGTAGGAGTTCTCCGCAGCGTATTCTTCTTCAGAGTAGCTCGGTTCTTCCTTGGGGATGCTCTTCGCTTCCAGCTCTTCGCTTCTTCGGAGCAACGCTGAAATATGTTCAAGAATTACACCTTCAACATTCAACTCACTACCGTATTAAATAAATAAATTAAAATTGATTCCATGCAGTTGACATTGATTTAAACAATTTGATTTACATAAGTTTTCTAAATTAAATTAGATTTAAACAATTACAAAAAATAAATTAAAATGGCTCGAAATATTATTGAATACACTACCGTATTATGCCAGAACAATGATTTTTAAAATTGAAATAATTTCACGTTATTTTTCCCCACCATAGTGCGCTAGTGGGAAGTGAGGTCCTGACAAATGGCAGACAGACAGCATCTCATTGTTATTTGAATTTGACAACTGTCTTGATGTGTCAAATCCAATGACACAGCATTTGACCTTTCGTCTAGGTGTTGACATCTGGTGTGTCGCCTTATTAGAACAACAGTACATCCACAACCTAAAGGGTTTTATGGATGTGGTTGTAGATTTGCACCAGCGACTAGCAGCTGACCATGCAGCGTCAGCTCAGGGGCCGGGGTCACTGGCCTCGATGGGAGGTTCTCAGTAAACTCACAGGTTTGCTGTCTCGTCCGCTAAACGTCCTCGTCCAGCTCTGACTGCGACAGGATATGGTTGTAGATCTGCACCAGCGACTGACAGCTGACCATGCAGCGTCGGTAGCTCAGGAACCGGTTGGTGACTGCCCTCTGTCGGCAGCCCAGCCTCTCGCTATAAAAAAGATATCAGTTAGTGGTGACATCTACCTATGTCGCGGCGGTGTTTCCGAACCGATTCGACATTGGAACCTTCAAAAAACGAGTTTACGACTTCTTGAAAGGCCGGCAACACTCTTGTTATACCCCTGGTGTTGCAGTTGTCCATGGGCAGCGGTGATCGCTTACCATCAGGTGACCCGCTAGCTCGTTTGCCGCCCTATGTTATGAAAAAAATATATGAAAAGAACATGATCACGAATGTCGAAAATTAGCACTTTGCGACATTATTAAAACCCAAAACGGTGCGTTCGTAATTAGTGGAATTGAAACCCTGATGGTGCTCCCAGGTCTCCAACTCTTCAACGATATGTAATACACCAAAATCTCAATAAAAGAATAAATGGTGCAATAGTGTTTATCTATCTATAAAAGCTTGTACCAAATCACAATTGATCTGGTTCAGAAAATTATATCAGGATGAGAGGACATGTTACGTGCAGTTCTGCAGGTGGAAGTTGTAGGTCCACACCAGTCTGACGTCGTCCATACACGCACCCGGGCTGAAGCGATCCTGTGCTCGTCGTGTGTGAAATGGAGAAGGCAATGGCAAACCACTCCATTAAAATTGCCAAATTGCCAATGCTGAGCCATGAGGAAATACGACTAAAGAGAAAGAGGGACAAGTTACGTGCAGTTCTGCAGGTGGAAGTTGTAGGTCCACACCGGTCGGACGTCGTCCATACACGCACCCGGGCTGAACCGACGCGTGCATCGGATCTGTAGCGCTCCTATCCTGTGCTTCTCCGTCACTGATAACATGACTACAACATACAATTATTAACTAAATAGCTATTGCCCCGAGACTATGCTTGCCTATGTATGCTTGCGGCAAATAGTATACCTATCTTTGTGTTCTTCATACAAACTTTATCCCCCCATTTCATTCAGCCCTTTGTGGCCCCTTTAGGATCTTCAATTATATCCATATCAAATTTCATCAAAATCGGTCCAGCGGTTTAGCCGTGAAAGCGTAACAGACTTTCGCAGAAGTACTGAGAAGGATATAGGGTACCTATCATCCCGGAAAAAAGCACTGCTCCCGTGGGAAATACACGCGGGCTAAACCGCGAGCAAAATCTAGTAGGTTATATAGCGCCCTCCAAATACCATCCTCCCGGATCCCGCCATACTCTATTGAGCAATTACTCACCCAATAGGGAAGACCCATGAGAAGGATTCAAAACTCGGATCTTTTGACCACACGCGTCTCAATCCCTCGACCACTTAATCTAAATAAATGCTGGTAAAAAACATACAATCCTCGACTGTAGAGGCGGATTCCCCAAAATTTTTATTTTCTATTATTTTAAGTTCCATTCGCTTTATTCCCCATTCTTTTTTTTTTACCAACTGAACAATTGTCTAAAGCGTTTTTCCCCATTATCATTGTTTTCTGGTAATTTTAATTTCCATTTGTTTTATTCCCCATGCTTTTTTTTACCGACTGAACAATTCTCTGTAGTTTTTTTTGACCAAAAGGTATTTTTTACCCATCAAAATTTTTCCCCAATCTTCTTAATTACCAGTCGAATTTTTCCCCATGCTGGGTAGGTCGCATTTTTCCCAACTAATCTACAGTCTGTTTATCTTCTATCTACCGATAACTATTTAAATAAAATGAAAATCTGAACGATGATTGATCTATCAATGTACAGCCAAAACCACTAGGCCTAGAAACATGTTTTGCACAAAGGTCAAGTTAGGTCCCTTAGATGATTTTGCAAAAAAAAAGGGGGTCAAGTTAGAAGTGAGAGACATGAAATTTTAGATTATCAAAAATCACGGCACAGAATTAATATTAGTACTCCTTCCGGACTTCTCCCCCGTTCTTGTGTAACTGTGGGACGATCGACTATGAAAACGCACACATTGACGTGTTACTGACGTGTTCACGGATATACAGTTTCATTTGTAGTAGTAGTAGGCATATTTGACGCGCCGTTTCTATGAAGCGCCCGCCCTGTGATCACGGTTCTAATCTAATAATGTTTGATTATAGTATTCTTATTGAGGCAAAAATTGTGTTGGAAACGATTAGTTACATAACGTACTAATATTAACACTAGTATGTTTCAGATTTTTTTAAAGTCGCCTAAGTGCAGTTAACCAATAAATTATCCTAATCCTATCCTAACTAATATTATAAATGCGAAAGTAAGTTTGTTTGTTTGTTTCTTACCACTTCACGCTTTATCTACTGAACCAATCTTCCTGAAATTTTGCATACACATAGTTAGAAGTACGGAGAAGGACATAGGGTACTTTCATCCCGGGAAAAAGCACTGTTCCCGTGGGACATTCACGCGGGCGAAGCCGCGGGCAAAAGCTGGTGTATTATAAAAAATCTATTGTTCGTGCTTTGGAAGGCACGTTAAACCTTTGGTCTCGGCTGCATTCGCGATCGTCATTAAAACCTACCATATTATTGAGTTCACGTGGTGGGGAATGGCTCATAATCCTTATCTAATGTTTGTTATTGTTCCAGGCGTTTCTGGCGTCCCCCAGCAGCCAGGTTTCTACTGGAAAGGGGTTTGGTTGCCGCTGTGTGTCACGTTCGAGCCGGGCATTGCCAAATCTGTGTAGTAAGTACGAATAGGTGTTCTTCCATTCCATTTCAATCCACTAATCAATACGTTAATCGTATAATAAAAGTGTAACTGGTCTTTGTCTACTACGAAGATATTAAAGAAAAAATATGAGGGGTCTTGAAGCTTAAAAGATTTTTTTTTTTTAATTTTTGTCTGATCACGTAAAAACAATTAGATTTTGTTGCGGTTTACACGGTTTTATTGTTGAAGGCTTGCTTATTACCTGAGATATTAACAAAAGTAAATATATTAAGGGTAGATTCGACCAAACTAGAGTAAATTTTATTCTTAGAATAAATCGTCAGTTACCCGAGAATAAATGAATTTTACATTTTACCATCTACAATTCTAAGAATAGAGACCCTATTCGGGAATAGTTCCTTATACCACCGACATGCATGGAATAGCAGAGTAATCCTAGAATAAAAACGCGCATGCGCGTCATATGTTCTGTCTGTCTGCTGTCACTGCTGTCATTGACATGACTGTTGACATAAAATAATAAGACAAACGTCGCTTCAGTGCTTGTTTGTTCTATCTGCCATCAGTCAAATTTTACAGGAGAAGCGTTTTTTGCTGTATTTATTAAAAAAAGCTTTAGCTTTTACTTTTGAAGGTCTTTAAAAGTACATGAGTTACCTATGAATTATTGGTTATAACTTTTATCTGTAGAAGGGAATTAATTATACCTTATTTTACAGTTTTTAGTGGAGATAGAACAAAAATGCACAAAAATAATTACGAATGTGGACATAGAACATTACCACATTCGACATAGGACAAACTGACTGTATCATATTTGCGTGCTTAATTGTTCTATCTCCCAGGTATATTATACAGGGTGGTGTTTAATTCACGATATTATTCATAAACAAATACAAAAGCAAACCTATTTTATATATTTATATATTAATAAGATGTTTTACACGACTGCCAAAAGAGGAGTGTTATGTTTTTAGGGCTATGCTTTCTTTATACTCAAGATACAGGTTACGGCCTAGTTTGGTGCCTCCAGTGCTCCCACAAGTTATCTTGATTAAGTTAACACTGTTATGTTATATATAGTTTGTAATAACTTGTGGAGTGAAATAAAGAGATTTTGTATTTTGTATTTGTATTGTATACTACATAAAAAAATCACTGAAAAATAAAAATAATAATAATAAGATAGTTATTGTTCACATAGTAGTGAATCTTGATCGGACCGGGGCCTTTTCCTTTTGGAGCAGAGGGATTTCTTATTTCATGGTCCTAACGTACCACTTAAAATATATATTAATTACCAAGGTAGGACCGCGGTCCCGGTCCCGGAAGACTCCTCCCGGGTCTGACGCAGAATGTGCACTTCGCAAAATGAGCACTCATCAAAAATTTTACATTTCGCAGAATGTGCATTTCTCACAAGGGGCACTTCTCATAATGTGCATTTCTCAAAACGATCACTTCGCAAAATGAGCACTTCGCAAAATGTGCACTTCGCAAAATGTGCACACAGTGTTAATTTTATTTTGAATACGCCGTACCCAACATAACTAATCTGTCTTGAGCCTAAACTTTGTTTTACAATAGATTTAGTCAAATCATAGAACGGTGCACATTTTGCGAAGTGCACATTTTGCGAAGTGCTCATTTTGCGAAGTGATCGTTTTGAGAAATGCACATTATGAGAAGTGCCCCTTGTGAGAAATGCACATTCTGCGAAATGTAAAATTTTTGATGAGTGCTCATTTTGCGAAGTGCACATTCTGCGTCAGACCCCTCCTCCCGTGTAAACCTAAGTACCGTGTTGCTGCCAAAATCCAAATGCAGATATTGACTTACAAACAGCTGAGCTGAGCGGAGCCGGAGAACTGAATTCTATGCGGGCGATTGCTAGTAATACCTATATTCTTTGACATTACTAAGAATAGCAAGTACGTATACGATAACACTCTTGGACTTAGCTTGGAGATGGTTCAACAAAGTTGTAGAAAAACAACATCCTGTTTCAAATTCAAAACGAACTCAAGGGAAAATTTAAAAGTACTTATTGCACACTCTGTGGCAGCGTCTGATTGAATTCTTGTTTATAATCAGACTGTGACATACTTTTAAACAATTTATGTATGTATAAAATAAGATTAAACACAAAAACTTAGTTAAAAACTTATTTTTTTCGAATTATTTTCGGAATCGACAAAGTACCTGTTGCGATGTCTCCAGCCAAGCCACAGTGACAATCAAACAAAATGGCGGACATGACGTCGCGGGCTAAGATTGGTCGGTTGAGTGGACATAGAGCAAGCAAGCTCTGAACGTCCTATATGAGTGAGGACATAAAACAATCGCTGGATATAGAACAAACAAGCACTAACATTTCATTACAGTGTCGTGTCCCAAATAAATTTGAAATTAATTTTGTGTTATTTTCAGAGTAAAAAGTCATAAATATTTCTTATCAGACAGTTGCTATCTCGTAAGCCTTTACATCATTGCATTGTAGTACAACATCTCTTGGCCGGGTATTATATTCATTCATATTTTGTTCGTCGTTCATTTTGCTACACGCGTATAGTTATTCCAAGAATGGAAAAACGACTATTGGTTTACTCGAGATAATAATCGAGGAATATTTATATACCTGGTCAAGCTATTCGCGTATAAATATAAGTTTGGTCGAATCCACCCTAAGATAAATATATTTATTCTTAGCTTAGGTGCCACATGTACAGTCCCACATCGTTGCCCCTGTGGTGATGGCGTCGATGGACTGGGTCATCACGGCCTTTCATGCCGTAAAAGCGCCGGCCGTTTAGGGCGCCATGCCGCCCTAAATAACATAATTCACAGGGCTCTTGCCACCGTCCATTTGCCAGCTGTTTTAGAACCAAGCGGGCTGGCGAGGGACGATGGTAAGAGACCGGATGGAATGAACCTTGTGCCCTGGAGGCTGGGACGGCCCCTTGTATGGGATGCCACTTGCGTAGACACCCTGGCACCGTCCCACCTCTAGGCCACTGGGTCCAAGGCCGGCGCAGCAGCGGCTGCTGCAGAAAACCTCAAACGGCGCAAATATGTAGGCATCGGTGATTACTACATTTTTGAGCCGTTTGGGGTTGAGACCTTAGGGCCGTGGGGACCTTCAGCCCATAAATTATATAGCGCAATTGCCCAGAAATTGGTTGAGGTATCTCGTGACCAGAGGGCTGGCATTTATCTCGCTCAGAGATTAAGCATTGCCATCCAACGTGGCAATGCTGTCAGCCTTCTGGGCACGTTACCTCATGGCAACGAATTGTCGGGACTGGCGTTTTTGTAAATATTTAATTTTAGTTTTATTTAGTTTATTTTTAGTTTACTTTTAGTTTTTATTTTAGGTTAATTTAGTTTATATTAATTAGTTTTTAGGTTTTTATTCTTCACTGTACAGTTTTATCCTAACTAATATTATATATACCCTTCAAAGTTATAATATTTACTTGCTATAATATTGGTAATAAATACGAATGATTTAGGAGAAGTAGGTACTACTTGTACAGTGTAGTAATTAAAAGTAAAAATGTTTGAAAATAAATGAAGCTAAACTGGACGAACTTCCAGATTATATATATTTTCCACTTTTTTTCAATAGCATAGAAATGTTAGATCGAACAGAAGCGCCGACGATACAGGACGGCTACGGGATATCCGTCGCGTACGCATGTCTAATGGAGGTCATACGGTCTATAGCCATCACTGTGGAGGGCGACGAGTATTTTAGGTATTTTTTTTTTTAGTTTATTCTTAGTTTCTTTTTTCTGAACACAAATATAATCTCATACTTTTAATATTTAACTTTTTACACGACTGACCAAAAAAAAGTGTGTTATGTTTTCAGGGTTCATATATGTAAGTATGTAAGTTTCTTTATTCCACCATAAGCCCTAAACAGCTGAACAGATTTTGATGTGAGAGGTATTTTTAGATTCCTTGCATTGTTCCAAGTAACATAGGCTAATTGAGTTGTCAGTCGTGTTTTTTATTTTTTAATAATAAGCTTGTTATTCATATTATTTGACTGATTGGTATATCAACGTAGAGACGATAATGCTTTGGACAGAATGACGCATGCGCAAATTTGTATACGTGCGGCCCGCTCACTCCTTTAAGCAGCAGAAAAAATAGATAGAACCGATAGATAATCTATGCGTCATTCTATACATTATATAGATTGTGTTTACAGGTTACAAGAGATATATGAAGACGGACAAAATGAGGAAGATAAAGAAATTAATTCTAACAAAAACGGGAATTCCCAAAAAGGTATAAAAGTTATTTAAAAAAATGTACTATATAATCGTATCTTCGTAAAAAAATAACGAAAATTTAAACTGGCTTTAGATAATTTTGTGCCTATCTCTCTTTTCAATATTTAACATTGAAAGAAAGAGACACAACATAGCTTAATTAAATTACGTTTTAAATTGTCGTTAACTTTTTATATGAATGTCGAACGTTTGTCTTGTTTATTGACAGAATCAGAATCAAAAACGGAAAGTAAAGAAATAACAAACAACGATCACAACGGTGAAGCCGACCAGAATTCTAACCTCTTGGGGAAGGTCGACGACGAGAAAGAGATGCAGCTAGCTTTACAGGTGCGTGCGACAAGGATAACAAACATATAGGTTTATAAAGCCTCGTATACACAACACATCTTCTCACTCAATTGTTATTGTTTTGATGATCACTAGTTGGCGCTGTGGCGAGTGTGGTCCTGTCAATGGTACAATACTGACATTGAAAATGAAATAAAAACCGGTCAAGTACGTGTCGGACCACGCATAAAGTAGGGTTCCCTAGTCATTTTTGGCAACGCGCTGTTTTGCATTTCTTGCAAGAAAAAAGTATATATTTTTATTTTATTTATAATTTTAAAAGTATTCATCACAGGATACCCGAAACAATTTTAAATAAGAGTTTCCGCGCCTGTTTCTTTACGTAAGTGATTTGAAGCTTATAGGTCCAAGACTTTAGAAATTACTTAATTATATATAATAATTAACGACTTTGGCGGGCTATATCTCGCAAATGGTAAAGCTGATAAAAAAGTGTTGTATGGAAACCCTACCTTATTTTCATAGTCCTTTTCAACGATACCCCCCCCCACACAAGGGGGTGCACTCAAAAATATAATTCACCCCCCCCATTACATGTATGGTGAGGTACCCTTAAAAAGGGGTAATTTTAATTTTTTGTATTTTTAAAAATGAAGATGAGATCTATATGTGAAGTATCCTCGAACCAAGTTACATGCAAATCAGTCCATAAACGTAGAAGATATTCTGCTGTGACTAGGACGGACGGACGGACTAAACGATCTTATAAGGGTTCCTTGTCGGACTACGGAACCCTAAAAATGAATAATGTTTTATTTATTTAGCTGTAGTGGTACAAAAAAAAAAAAGTATTTGTGACCTTCAATTAAGTGAAATACACCTGTATCAGAAGGCCACGCTCTTCCATAACCATATTGTATTACAGTACCCGAAATCTTAAATCTAGTTACAATTAAGATAAAATTATAATAAGAGTGAGTGTTAGTGTGTGTGTCTATCTGCGCGTTATTCCTTTTCTTATTTTCTTATGTATTTATTATTTTTAATCAATTCTTCAGTTTCGTCATAGTTTTTGAATTTTAGCCAATTAATCAAAAGGTTTTTGCAATTGTATTTTGTTGACATATAAATATCTATAAAATGCAGTAAAATGTTAATGTGTGATAATTGTAACTGGTGTAAAAAACAATCTATATTTTTATTAATAAAATTGTACATATGTGAGGCTTGACTATTAAATTGCCGTCTTGCGAAAACTGTCTTGACAGTAGGCGTCGCAACAATAGCGACCTTCCTACGTTTTAATAAATAAAAAGAGTTAGGTTTTAAAAAGTTTTATGTAGCTTCAGAGTGGCATGGAGAACATAAAGTTTTCTCACTGATAATAGTTTACAGTCTTGATGTAGTCTATGTGTAGGATAAGTCCGAGGTTTAAAATATGCAACTTTCAGAAGAGCTCTTTGAGATCTCTCTTCTTCTTCTTCTTCTCTCAGCCGAAAGACGTCCACTGCTGGACAAAGGCCTCCCCCAATGGGGGTTTTGCCGTAATCGCCACGCTTGGCAGGCGGGTTGGGTAGGTTGGGTTGAGATCTCTCTACTTGTAAAAAAATATTTTAGTAGCTCCTCCCCAAATAGTTATACAATAGGATAGTATTGATTGCGCAAGAGCTGTATAAATTGAATTAATTAGGGATTTAGAAGCAACATGCCTAAGTTTAATAAATATCCGTATTAATTTTCGTATTCTACTGCTAATCATTTCTAAATGTGTATGCCAAGTTTAAGCGGATAAGAACAAGGTTTATCTAAGTTGTAGCAGTTGTACTCATGTATATATATTTAAAATTCAGGAGGGGGTTGAGTTGATTTATTTATAGAATGGCATATATACTTGTTTTTTTGAGAGTTGAGGGTAAGTAAGTTATGCTTTAGCCAAAAATTTACCTGAGTAAGGCCTGCATGTGCATCTGAACGAATGGAATTCCATTTGCTACTCTTACCAGTAAAAACAATGGCAGTGTCGTCAGCATATGAAAAGATTTTAGCATTTACTAATTGTTGGTTTAACAAATCATTAATATAGATTAAAAAGAGCGTCGGTCCAAGTACACTCCCTTGGGGCACACCAAAGTTGATGTTATGGTATTCACTTGTATGCAATCCCACTTTTACACATTGTTTTCGTTTGTTTAGATAATCCTTAAGAAGTGCCAGAGGCGTGCCTCTTATACCGATTTGTTCCAGTTTATGTACAAGAATGGAGATAGAGACGGTGTCAAATGCCTTTTTTAAATCTAGAAACACAGTTAAACATTTCTTCCCCTTGACTGATTCATCTACTATTATAGCTGTCAAAGCTGTTATGGCATCTTCAGTCGATTTGTTTTGTCGAAATCCAAATTGATTTTCCGAAATTATATTATACTAGCTTTCGCCCGCGGCTTCGCCCGCGTGAATTTCCCCACGGGAACAGTGCTTTTTCCCGGGATGAAAGGTACCCTATGTCCTTCTCCGTACTTCTAACTATGTGTACGCAAAATTTCAGGAAGATTGGTTCAGTACATGAAGCGTGAAGAGGTAACAAACAAACAAACTCACTTTCGCATTTATAATATTAGTTAGGATTGTATTTATTTAAATAGTTGACGAGTTTATTATTTATGACTTTCTCTATAATTTTGGAAAAAACAGTCAAAACTGATATTGGTCGATAATTGCTTACATCGTCTCTTTCGCCACTCTTGTGTACCGGTGTTACTACGGCCTTTTTAAAAGAATTTGGAAACACGCCTAGGTTAAAGCAAAGATTAATTAAATGCGTTAGAATAGGCACTATTTTATCTTTTGCAGTTTTTAGAAAAGCAGTAGGAATAGCATCCCATCCAGGGGCACTAGATTTTTTTGGTTCATAGGATGTGAAGTCATTGACACTTAATTTGACACATCGACATTGACAGCGTTGTACCATCTGACAGATATCTGCACCTCGTAGACATCTACATAGTGGAAATTAGACAAGACAGTTAAATAAGATGTCGGAAAAATGTTTTTTTTTCTAATTTTGGACTGTGTGTGTGTTTAGATGTTGGATTGTGGATACGACAACTGCTGCTGCATTGCAGTAGTCATGTCAGATACCTTAGGCGACTTGAGAACCGTTTTTTTCCAGTTGTTAAAATCTTCTTGGTGCGGGCTCGTATGGGGCCTGTCGGTGCTCGCCGAGGCCAGCATTGGAGAACTGGAGAACATTCTCCGCGCTATACAGACCCTGGCCAGAGTTAGTGGGAAGGTAAGTATCGTGTCTTGTGTTTATGTATCAGTGAACTTCTTGGATATTAACTTTAAAGCCTGACCAGAAATATAAAAACCCTGAATTAGCGGCAGCACTTATGCGTTTTAAATTGCAACATTTTGATTTGAAGGGCTTCGCGATATCTTCTCGTCCAAAATACCGCAGTGTCTCAAGACTAAGGTTTTTGACCAGTGTGTGTTGCCAGTAATGACACACGGAACAGAGACGTGGTCGCTTAGTATGGGCCACATAAGAAGGCTCAAGGTCACCCAAAGGGCGATGGAGCGCGCTATGCTCGGAGTTTCCCTGCGTGATCGAATTAGAAATGAGGAGATCCGTAGGAGAACTAAAGTAACCGACATAGCCCGCAGAATCGCGAAACTTATGTGGCAGTTGGCGGGGCACATAGCTCGTAGAACAGATAGCCGTTGGAACAGAAAAGTTCTCGAGTGGCGACCACGAACCGGAAAACGTAGTGTTGGCAGGCCTCCCACTCGGTGGACCGACGACCTGGTGAAGGTCGCGGGTTGCGCATGGATGCGGGCAGCGCAGGACCGGTCGTTGTGGAAATCCTTGGGGGAGGCCTTTGTGCAGCAGTGGACGTCTTTCGGCTGAGAGAGATGGAGAGATTTGATTGTAGCATTAGTGATGTGCAGTTCTCGAAATTTTTAAAGAACGAGCGGAATCTTTCTTAAAAATATCTCGGAAATATTCTCGAGAACGGAAAACGATGCCTTTCCCAGAAATAAAAATACTGGATCCGCCCTTGATTGAAAAAACTTTGACAGGAGAATTGACAGATGGGTTTTTTAATTAGTTGCCAGTATAAGAAATTAGTTCTATTGCTTTTCCGCAACATGGCGAGGGATTTTATATTCCTGGTCAGGCTATATATGTATTTTTTAAATAAAATACTAGCTTTTGCCCGCAGCTTCGCCCGCGTCAATTTCCCACGGGAACAGTGCTTTTTCTCGGGATAAAAAATTTGTCATGTAAGTTCCTTAGGGAATGTAGGTGGGCAAAGAGAGGATTTCCCGAAATTCCCACGGAAAGAAAGTCCCTGGCTCATGCTAGTATATTTATATATTCCAGGTGGGCCACACAGTAGGTCGCGACATGTGTATAAGTGCGTTATGCCGCGCGGCTTTACCCGCACAGTACTGCGTGCCAGCCTTAGGGGCTCTGCCCTGCCCGTTGCGCCGCGACCCGCCTGGTTCTGGTAAGTTATGTGAAACATGCACTAGTCTCATAATGCTCCAAGTATAGTTAGGGACTCTGCCCTGCCCGTGGCGCCGCGACCCGCCCCCGCCCCGGACCTTGAGTCACCAGGTCGTCTGAGTCGGGACTCCGCTGCCGTCCTCACTACCTTCTGGTAAGTTATGTGAAACATGCACTAGTCTCATAATGCTCCAAGTATAGTTAGGGACTCTGCCCTGCCCGTGGCGCCGCGACCCGCCCCCGCCCCGGACCTTGAGTCACCAGGTCGTCTGAGTCGGGACTCCGCTGCCGTCCTCACTACCTTCTGGTAAGTTATGTGAAACATGCACTAGTCTCATAATGCTCCAAGTATAGTTAGGGACTCTGCCCTGCCCGTGGCGCCGCGACCCGCCCCCGCCCCGGACCTTGAGTCACCAGGTCGTCTGAGTCGGGACTCCGCTGCCGTCCTCACTACCTTCTGGTGAGTTATGTGAAACATGCTCTAGTCTCATAATGCTCCAAGTTGCTAAGTTGGAATACTGCGTGCCATATCCTGCCTAAACTCCCCCCCACCAGACCCTAAATACCATCACCAAGTCTCCATTAAGCCTGGGCCGGGACTCCCTCACCATCCTCGCTGCCTTCTGGTGAGTTATGTTAAACATGTACAGGTCTCATAATGGTCCAAGCATAGTAAGGGGCTCTGCCTGTATACAGGTCACCAATTTCTCTACTTAGTATGTAACATAAAATAGGTATTGGAATTTCATTGGTGACTCCCTGCCCTGCGATTAGATTAGATTTTATTAATCTTTCCGTTTCCTCCTTCCAAAAGCTAGTATGCAATAAATTTCTTCGAAAATATAATCCTCTCAAAACTGAAATATCTGTTTTTGTCCACCAGGTCAGCAGCAGTCCTTTGTAATGGTGACGTCACGCCACGTGACGGCCATGAAGGCGTTGCTCTGCGCCGCGCAGCGTGACGGCGACACCATCCAGCAGGCGTGGCTGCCAGTGCTCACCACGCTACAGCATCTGGTAAGTGTTTGTGTCCCCTCCCCTCTCCCACCAGCACAGTCCCTCGTGATGGTGACGTCACGCCACGTGACGGAGACACCTTGCAGCAGGCGTGGCTGCCAGTGCTCACCACGCTACAGCATCTGGTAAGTGTTTGTCTCCCCCTCCCCTCTCCCAGCAGCAGCAGTCCCTCGTGATGGTGACGTCACGCCACGTGACGGAGACACCTTCCAGCAGGCGTGGCTGCCAGTGCTCACCACGCTACAGCATCTGGTAAGTGTTTGTCTCCCCCTCCCCTCTCCCAGCAGCAGCAGTCCCTCGTGATGGTGACGTCACGCCACGTGACGGAGACACCTTCCAGCAGGCGTGGCTGCCAGTGCTCACCACGCTACAGCATCTGGTAAGTGTTTGTCTCCCCTCCCCTCTCCCAGCAGCAGCAGTCCCTCGTGATGGTGACGTCACGCCACGTGACGGAGACACCTTCCAGCAGGCGTGGCTGCCAGTGCTCACCACGCTACAGCATCTGGTAAGTGTTTGTCTCCCCCTCCCCTCTCCCAGCAGCAGCAGTCCCTCGTGATGGTGACGTCACGCCACGTGACGGAGACACCTTCCAGCAGGCGTGGCTGCCAGTGCTCACCACGCTACAGCATCTGGTAAGTGTTTGTCTCCCCCTCCCCTCTCCCAGCAGCAGCAGTCCCTCGTGATGGTGACGTCACGCCACGTGACGGAGACACCTTCCAGCAGGCGTGGCTGCCAGTGCTCCACCACGCTACAGCATCTGGTAAGTGTTTGTCTCCCCCTCCCCTCTCCCAGCAGCAGCAGTCCCTCGTGATGGTGACGTCACGCCACGTGACGGTGACACCATCCAGAAGGCGTGGCTGCCAGTGCTCACCACGCTACAGCATCTGGTAAGTGTTTGTCTCCCCCTCCCCTCTCCCAGCAGCAGCAGTCCCTCGTGATGGTGACGTCACGCCACGGCTATGAACTGTTTCATAAGTTTCTTTCGGCATTTCATTTTAGCAGTGGTCGTTCCGAAATTATTACATAATTAATATTCGTTGGAAAAGGACTTTCTTTGAAGGCCAAGTTTCAATAAAGAATTTATGATTTCTGGTGACTTTTAGCAGAAGGTCTTTTCAAAGATCTTAATCATTTGGTGTTTTCACAGGTGTGGATCCTGGGCCTAAAGCCGTCGACGGGAGGCAGTATGAAGGCGAGCCGCGCGAGCGCAGACGCCAACGCTGTCATGGCCGACCTGCCCGGTGAGTGACCTCCACACAACTGTTAGATGTTTTTAGGAGATTAGTCCAAAAAAATCGTACGAGAATCTGGTCATGACAAAAATATTTTTTTGATTTTTTGACACTAACAGTTTTAGACTAGTGTTGCTTGAAGTAAAAAAAAGTTTCCCTTTTACTCGTTTTTATACATTTTATTTTGGAATAGTCAACGAACTAATATACCATAGAACTATAACAACGCCAAAAAAATGGTTCCACGCAATACCCACCTTGGTGGGCGGGGCGTAAAATACCCACCTCACTTCGCCTCAGTTCGCCGTGGCGCTGCGAGTTCAACGGTTGTACTTGTACCTAACACATAAGTGTCAATTGTACGTATCATCGAGTAATTTCGCAAGTTTAATTAGAAAAAATATGCCATCGTGTGTCGTAAAGTGGTGTAGAAATCACACAGATATGAAGAACAGCGGAATTACCTTTCTTTCCTTTGCCGAGACTACGTAGTACTTATATTAATTCTGTGCCGAGACTTCAAACGCCAAGCGGCTGGCCGTTTGTTTGAGCGGTAGCCGGCTGCCGCGGTGTGTTGACCCCGCCCCGTGACCTTGACGCGCCCAATCGTGTACTAGCTTTTTCTATGAGAATGTGTGAGTGTCTTGTTGTATTTAAGTACATTTGTTTGCGTAAATGGAACCAAGATTAGAGCGTTCGTTGTATGAGAATTACACTTCCATATTTATTTATAATGTGT
>CM031587.1:11889496-12112155 GCA_018467065.1 Ephestia elutella | reverse complement strand
TTAGGTCTCCCTCTATCCATTTCAGTCAAAAATATTAAATGTACAGACAAAATATTTTTACTGTTTTATTATATGTATAGATTACATTTTAAGTAATGATGCTTAATTGTCATTTATGTCGGCCTTTACTTTGCCAAGACTAGAAGTATGTATTAGCTGTATCAGTATTAAATTGCAAATTGTCGATTGTCAACAAATGATACTATAATGTACGGTGTCTTTTAGTGGGGGAAATATTGCGTTTGGCTGGTGTTTTTTCTGGTGGTTTAGTGGAATAGAATTTTTCCTTTTTTTCATATTTTACCGGATTTCCCGTAAAATATGTTTATGTTTATAGCAGTTTTCTGTCAGGTGAAGCGGGGATTTCCAGCAAAATATTTTTAATTTAAATTTTTAAGAAAGTTTCAGCTTGTTTTTTGAAAATTTCGTGAACTGCACATCACTAATGGTGACGGATTATTTTTTTGGAAATACTTACTTGTAAGAAACTATTACTACTAAATCCTGTTATTTTAACAACTGGATTCTTAATTTGATATGTAGGTACTCGCCGCCTCGAACCTGCACCACACGGTACTTCTTCTTATTGAGTGTGTTATCACCAGTGATCGAATAATCGGGCGCTTATATACCTAAACTTCTTTTCACGAAAGAATAATATGGACATTCCTTTCTGAATTAATAAGTAATCCCGGATTCCCAGAGAAAGTTATGGTAACTCGATATGTGATGCCTGTATTATTATTTTGGATAGACGATGATTTTCTTTTATTTAAAAAAGTACTTATTGACCGAGCAAGCGAAGCGAGCGAGGGCTATAATTCAAGTTGGGGCGAAAACAACATTGTTTGTATGTATGTATGTATGTATGTTTGTTCCGCGATAACTCTCGAACCGTTGAATTAATTGCGATGATATTAAGAATACGTGTAGCAACTATCCATAGAATTTTTAAGTTCGTTGCGCAACAAAATCGGGATAGCCGTTTTTAATTATTTCGCTTATTATTTCAGCGTAAATTCTGTAGTCGCTACAATATTGGACAAATAAAAAACGCACCATCGAAAAATATAATTGAAAGCAGAACTTTCATTATTGGAATAACAATAGAAAGAGAGACAGCTGACTGAAAGCGGCCTGCGTCCAGCATCTTCCTGCGACTTTGACGTCATCGATTTTTTAATCTGATAATGCATAGATTTCTATAGACTATATGGGAATGGTGAGTTGTTCTTGCTTTGGCCAGGGGGCCAGCGCGATATTTACAATAAAAGCCAACGACTGCAGTGCCGGGCAGCCCAGGCAATCTTCACGATTTAAGATGACCTCTCGGGGGGATCTTCCTGTTTAGAAACATCGAAACCTTCTTTTATATGTCCACCAGTTCCTTTTGGGATCTAAGTCTGTAGCCCAGCTGAAGTTAATATCTGCAAAATTGAATCGTCGCAAAATTTTCTTAGACACATTGTGAAAACATTACCCCTTTTGTGTAAGTTGGGATCAATAAGCTATTGTGTACAGGTGTAACTTGAATTAGTTCGTTGCGGTAGACCACAATGAGTAATAATGGACTACCTAAATTGTGAACTTAATATTTTCAAAAATTAAAATAAAATCAAAATAAAAAATTCTTTATTGAAACTTTGCCTTCAAGGAAAGGCTCTTTTTGACGTCGGAAACTAATTATTTAATCATAATATATTATGTCTCAAAGCTACAAACTACTAGCATTTCGGAACGACCACTGCTGAGAAGAAATGCCGAAAAACAGAATTTCTCCAACTTTCTTTTCGGACGACGCTCAGATTTCTAGGTGACCTGCTCCCATCTGAAACAAAGAATTTGGCATTAAAACATTTCTAAATTTCCACATAGTTTTCCGGAAAATTAGATTTTCCGTTTTTTATTGAATTTTGATTTTTTCTCAAAAAATTTCTATAGACGCATATACAGATTATCATTTAACACGGTGCGGGCGATTGGTCCACACCTGTATTCCAAATTACAGACGATTCGTGCGATAAACCGCCGAAATATAACTAAATTAAACTACATCTGCGTGCAGTCTGCGACGCCGTGTTTTCATTTCACCAAGTTTAAACAGCTTGTTATGTACAAGCAACAGCAAATCAACCAAGTCCAAATTCATTTTAAATTCGCCGCTATTACTAGACATGAAGTTTGCTGTAAGAATAACTAAGTTTTGTAATATTTTAACAGTTGTCATAAAAATAAAACCCAAAAGGTTATCTTTGCTATGGCGAACTGACCAATAATATTGTTTTTTTTTTTTTTTTAATATAAATATGTCCCTTTGTTAATCGCAAAACGATGAATCAAATATTTATAAATTACTAATATAAGTATGTATTGTATGCGCTTAATTCTAGAATAGGCAATTAGGAATAAATTTGCGATATACGATATATTGTTTTTATTTTACTTTAGAGAGTGTTCTCTCTAAGATTTCATCACAGAACATAAGAATTCATCACAGTATTTATTATTTGCCATAGTCGAACATCCAATCAAAACTACTTTTTATAAAGTCGCATTATCGACCACAATTAACAGGATAATTAAGGGCCCGTACTAGGCCAGATTGTTTCACATGATCGTCTGTAATATCTATATTAATGTAAAACTGAATGTAAAATTAAGATATAGCAAACTTCAGGATTAGCACGAGGGATTATGTTACTCAAAAACACGATTGCATAAAATTTTCTCGATAGAAAAAAATTGCGAAGTTGCCTCCAAATCACCTATAATTAACACTTTAAACTGCTATTATTCAAGTAATACATTAAAATTAAGATTGAAAATTTTTGTATAAATTACTCTATAAATAAAGCAGGGATTATGTTACTTACTTTTTTAAATATCTTTTTATAAAGCTTTTAAAAAAATAATACGTATAATTGCCCGCATGTTTTAACCATCCATCTCTGAGCCGCCGCGCCGCCCGCGGCCCCGCGAGCATTTGTCTAGAACGCGGATTGGATGCGTGCGGGCGAGCTAGGTAGCGAGTAGCGGGGGAAAATTTAATTTTCGCTGGCCTAGAGCGGGCTCTTAAGTAATAATATATACTTAATACATACATGAATAATGAATAGGTACATAAGGACATCCATAGCCAAGTTAAAAAGTACTTACTCATTTTCAACCGACTTCCCAAAAAAGGAGGAGGTTATATGTTTCGATGTATGTATGTTTTTTTTTATGTATGTTCGCCGATTTCTCCGCCTATTGTGGAGTGATTTCCAAAATTATTTTTTTATTTGAAAGGGTCTATTCTCAAGTTGGTCCCATTTTAACCAAGTCAGAATCTGTTCGGTAATTTAAAAGATACCTAACAAAATATAAAAATATCAACATTGCATTATAGAGCAAAAGCCCGCGACTGCATGCCCTTCCTTATTTTATTAAAACTCAAGATTTTCTGTGTATGTCCCCAACATAGAAATAGCGATTAGCGACTATAACAGTTGGATCATGATTACTTCTTTAGGCAGATAATTGTAGGTGTATTGTAGCAATAGCAATAGCATATAGAGTGGTAGCTCAATTTCCTCAAAGTAAAGTTTTTTAAAGATTTTATTCCGAATAATATTAAAAATCATCACGCCATCCATTACCAGGCAATTGGTGCAGATATAAACCTCTGCCAGACATTGTAACTTTACTAAATTATAGTTAAATTTTTATTACAAAATCTGAATTTTATGTTACTTTGGGAGGCCCCAAGGGTGCTTTTTATACCTATAAAAAAATCATCCTTGCTAGCCATATTACCTGCATAAGCAACTAAGATCCAAACGCAGAGAAACATTCAGCATTTTTTAAATAATGACGGTGTGGTCGTCGCGGGCTTTCGGTCTATTTATGTGCCAAAAATAATAGACAATTTGACATGTTCTGACATTTCAAATCAAACTGACACAAAAAGTTTCGAATTCTTAATTCTTTATTTTCGGCCAGAAGAAAAGTTTAAGTTTTTATTAAAGAAAATAAGTGTAGAGCACTAAAAATGATAAAATAAAACTTTTTTTCAAAAAAATGAACCGAACTTCCATCATAAAACTTAAAATCATGAAATAACAATAAAGAAAATGTATTGGCATGCTACCTACTGAATGAGGTGAAGTCTATTTTTGTTTATTTTATCATTTTTAGTGCTCTACACTTATTTTCTTTAATAAAAACTTAAACTTTTCTTCTGGCCGAAAATAAAGAATTATTCGTTGAATGGTTGAAAAATGATATTTTTTGTCCCGTCTGATTAGATCTATTGGGTAGTGCACACGCGACTACAATCGCATTGTAGTTCTATATGTGCATAGCACAGTCCACACGTAGATCACTCGTAGTCCACCCGTAGATCACCCGTAGTCCACCCGTAGATCACCCGTAATCCACCCGTAGAGTACCCGTAGATCAAAATATTAATCCATACTAATATTATAAATAATATTATAAATGCGAAAGTTTGGATGTGAGTTTGTGAATTTGTGAATTTGTGAGTTTGTGAGGATGTTTGTTACTCAATCACGCAAAATCTACTGGACGGATTTCGATGAAATTTGGTACAGAGGTAGATAATGACCTGGAATAGCACATAGGCTACTTTTTATCCCGGGAAAAAGTACTGTTCCCGTGGGAAATTCACGCGGGCGAAGCCGCGGGCAAAAGCTAGTAAATAAAATAAATAAAAACATTATTATCTCCTAGTGTTGCAGTTGTCCATGGGCATGACCATTACAGCTACAGCCCTCACATCATAAATATTTGAAGCATGCCACAAGATGCCGTGAAGGATATAACAAACAATTTTAAAACCTTCTGTAGTCAAAGCTCTGTTTAACTCATGGATGAAAGGAACTCAACAATCATAAGGAAATTATACTATTTTCTAACATAAAGTTAGCTTTCCCAATCTTGGTGAAACTTGAAATAGGTAGATATGTAGAAAAGTTTTTTGACATTTTTACAAACTATTTCATAACATTCCCATATTTCCCATTCCTATCGACTACAAAACGACTGTCATTTAAAAGAGTGTCGATGTGAAAAATTCAATTTTGCAATTATTTTTTGTTAAAGTTGATACGGATATTAAGTTCTTCTTTAATTTCGGGACATATAAAACATTTTCCAATCTTAAATGGTTTGGTTTGCATTCCAGATCGCCACAAATACCATATCTTATTTCTATATGAGAGTACTTTAGTACTAATATTGCATCTGAGATGCTCAAAAATCCAAAAATAAATATTGATGGCTTCCTACACTTTAATTGATTTTCAACTTCATCGAATATGGGTTAAATCAAATACCTTACTCGTATAGTGGGTATTGGTGTTAGGTCACGCATGCCCAATGCGTTTCGAATCCTACTCGTGCCTCGTAAGTTTGTATTCTAATCTAACTCAACTCATATCATCAAAAGCTATACTGCTATGTTTTATTTATTTCTTCGTGTAATGTGTTCATAGATTTGAGATGTCATTTATTTACACCGTGTAAGATTATTCAAGCTGTTTCTAACGGCATCTTGGTGGCTGAAGGCGCGACCAGTTTTTTAAACTGTGGTATAACACTTGAAATAAAAATAATAGCTTGCTGCTTAGCGACGGAAGTAAAAACTTAATCAAAGCGAGGTCCCTTCGTCGACTTCAGCCGACTTTACAAGCGTTACATAGCCGATAGTTTCACCTCAATCTCATTCAATGCTAACAAAAGAAAGTGCTTAGCGCAACCTACAGTTGCTTCGTTTTCACTAATACACGATATAGCACTACCTGTATCTATCTCCATAGTTAACATTTTCCCATCAACGGAAATGTCAATCGTGTATGGTGAATCTCTGCCACGAACGGATGTCGGCTTACTTTCGCTTTAGACGACTGTTTGGACACGTTCAAGTGGTCAAATACACAGGGTTCAATTGCGCAATCTATTCTTGGATTTACGATGTGTAATTCTGTATGTTATCTCTACGATTTCTTGGAATCATTAACAATTCCTTTGAATTATTTATCGCTAGGTATGTTGTCAACTATACATGGACCTTTAAAAAAAGTTAACATAGCTTGTTTATCTGTTAAAGTATTTTCTGTGCCTTATTTTGTATAGCTTTTTTTATTTCCCTTATAATCAACGTCAAAACTGTCATCGTTTTGATTGTTTGGAATGTCCAAATGAAGACATCAAATTTCAAAGCACAAATTAAATCCACCTGGCTCCTTGTGCTCTTTCCAATAAGCGCGCGGTGCGGCGCTTGTCTACGAAATCTACGAGTCGTAGACTTTCGTAGCAAACCTCTACGCGTACGCTACGAAACTGCTACGAATAGGTTTTAGGCTCGAATTGTGCTTACTACGGAAATGTTGGAGGGTTAAGATTTACCAGCATATATGTAAGTTTAACTGGTCCCTCATTGTAAAAACTTTACATGCTACGTATAGGAAACTAGCCGCGCCCCGGGGCTTCGCTCCCGTGGGAATTTCGGGATCCAGAGTGTGTTGAACATTTTTTTGTTTGACAGTTGCACAAATAATAATATTGATACTATTTATTAGATGTTTTTTTAATAAGTTTTATTTAAAAAAAATGCTAATCTCGTGAATTTTGCTTTTTGTATGGAACTTTTTCCTTCGCCTTTTACTTAAGCGCCATCTATGAAGACATCCAAACTTTCGCATTTATAATATTAGTATGGAGAATGGATTATCACTTTAAATATATCCCATCCCAACTAATATTATAAATGCGAAAGTGAGTTTGTTTGTTTATTTGTTTGTTACCTATTCACGCTTTATCTACTGAGCCGATCTTCCAGAAATTTTGCATACACAACGTTACAAGTATGTGAGATAGACTTAGGTACTTTTCATCCCGGGAAAAAGCACTGTTCCCGTGGGAAATTCACGCGGGCGAAGCCGGGAGAAAAACTAGTAAATTATGAACAAGCTTTTGATAGGTTTCACCCGTGTTAAATTTGTATTTTTTCTTGTTATTTTATGTATTTACTTTTGTCTCTACTTTGTATGTTTTTTTCTGTAAATGGTGCAATATAGTGTTGATCTATCTATCTATTTCACCCATTTTACTCCTTTTGGGTGGAAATTCAAAAATTGCTTTCTTAGTGCTCACTTACGCTATAGCCAAGTTTCTACGTTCGCTATTGAAATGCCAACATTTGTTAATCCGGCTGATTGTATATTCGTAAAGATGGTAACTTATAAGATCCACTTCGTACGCGGGGTGAGGGCGGGGACTGGTGCGCAGGAGCGGAGAGGCACGCGGGCGAAGCCGCGGGCAATAGCTAGTGAATGAATAAATCTATACCCAGACTATGCGTATCTTTATTTTCAATTGACTGCATAGTCAAACCAAACATATAAAATTGTAAAAAGTAATTTTATAATTTTCAATTATTGAAATGAAAAATTATTAAAATATACAAAATTATCATTAAATTAAATGTGGAATTTATCGTAGGTTTTGTATCATAAGAAAAACTGCGAGTTGTGAAATATCTTCATTGATAAAAGAATACATAGTTTGCGCACATTAAGTATCAGTTGAGATTATCCATCATAGCTAGGTCGTGTAAAATTTCAAGAATTTGCATTATTCTTTTTAGCATACAAGAAGTGATCGGACTTTTTCGGGGCATGAAAATGTACCTAAAAAGAGAGGGTATTGTTGCAGTTTTACTGTTATATCTCGAATAAGACCCAGAATTTCGAAAACATAGTGCTATTAAGTTTTTGAGCATTAAATTCTTCGTTAAATGGGACTAAATACATATATTTTGAACCACTCGGTCCAATACTAGTGCTCAACGAAATTGCATAAATCCCACAGATATTGACTCTAATTAAGTATAGATAATACCTAATTATTGGACTTGATAGACATGCAAAGTCATAAAAACAGTAATCGTGGTATGAAATATATATTAGTGGTTATTGATTGTTTTTCAAAATATGCTTGGGCTTTACCAATTAAAACTAAGTCAAAGTCCGATGTAGTACTTGCATTTAAACATATTATTAAATCAAGCATGAGAAGTCCTATAAATTTACAAACAGATAATCATCCAAACTTTCGCATTTATAATATCAGTAGCAAGTAGGATAGGATATAAAACACCCATCATGTAAGGTTATTATACCTTACATGATGGGTGTTTTATATCCTATCCTATTATAGCAACAGCTAACAACAAATATGTTAACATTTATCTTGTTTAATCCACCAGCCTGAACGTCTCAGGTACACTATACTCTTATTGAACCAACCAATCATTATCGCTTACCACATATTATTTTTGTCGTATCGCAAAAGTGTTTCTTTGTGCAGTTTATGCTAAGAAAACAGCAAACAAAATTGGTGAAGATACAATGACATTCATCTGACCAAATGGCCAGAACATCAGAATTCTTGCTGGAAAAGCACGAACGTGCTTTGCGGATGATCAATATGATAATATTGACGTTTTATTTCCTCAGCCTTATGAATGCTACATTCGTGTATATACCCGCCAGGATTGATCTGAGCAGTCAATTTAGCATGCGACCCTGTGTAGGTAAGAAAAGGTGGTTATGGTGATAATGATGGCCCATCGCTATATGCTACAGCATTTTTGCTTCCAATATAATATGAATAAATTGTAAAGTAAAACCAAATTTTTCTATTGGCTGAATTTAATAAGGACATTGTAAAATTATTTAACTGTTTTCAGGAATGCCACTAAATTCGAGTCCTAGTCGTGAAATTTGTCAAACACTTCTACTGATACAAGAACCGAGCATCAGTGCAGTCGTGCTTGACTTTCAAGCGCTGCTTGTGCTTCTTATAGCTCACACCGCTGTCATGTACCAGATGATGGCCGAGGAAATGCTCAGTCTGGCAAGCACTGAAGTATAGCCATCATAGAAATATTTCCTCTATAAAGCATAAAGTTAAAAAAAACATTCATTTTAATTCTAAAGCAGTCCGCCATAAGGCTGCTGCATAGCTACCATAAGAAAAATAAGAATTTTGTATTACAATTTAATTTATTACTTTTCTATAAAATAAGACAAAGATTATACCATATTTTATTTTCTGCTAACTGCGCCTCGGGTCTTCGCTCCCATGGGAATTTCAGGATATAAAGTAACCTATGTAATATTTCTGGTATTTTTCTACTAGTATACCAAATTTAATACAAATCCGTCCACAGTTCATTGAATAAAGACCAAAATAGAGCTAAGGGTAGGGAAGCGCTGAAGAGGAATGCTTTAATATTGTCAGCCAAGTTTCTGCCAGGTTAAATATGTGCATGTGCTGTTAGATATCATGAAAAAGTTATTAGCTAATTAGGAACAAAATCAGTTAAAAAGATACATGAAAAAAAAATGTTTATAATCAAGATAATTGTGGTGGAAATATACTCTCTCTCTCTTATCTTACCATTATATAGTGTAGAAAAATATAGTTGAAATATTTAATGCAGTAGTTTAATAACATTAAAACTAATGTAGTATTAATATCATCCAAAATTGTTTGAAAAAATCGAATAGAATTTTTATTATGATTTTTTTTTTAAATAAAAGTTATTTCTTATCCCTATGTTAATGTGGATTACATACTTAGTCATGACTTGTTTCGCTAATATAGTAAAGTCATAAAGTAGAACTAATTAATAATAATATGTGAATTTAAGCAAATATTTCTTACTAATTTCAACTTTAGCAAAATATATTATTCAAGTTCTTGACACATTTTTTCCGAAGCTATCTTTATATGTAATTGATTTTGTAAATTATGTACTTGGCCAATTCTGGCGTAAATCCGTCATAAACTAGAAGTGATGAGTTTTCTGAAACTTTCGGGAAATTTAGGAAACGATTTTCTTCATCGATGGCTAAGTTTACGTTCAAAAATGTACATTTATTACATACGTGCTCGCGGGAAAAAATGTTTATTTTATTTATTATTCATCTATTTATGTGAAATACACATATAGCGCAGTAAATAGACGAGAATCAAATTACAAACGGTCCAGTAATTGTGAATTTTTTTAAATGTTGTGTAGGATTATTGTGAGTATTCAAAATAACAAGCTAATTATTAAAAAATAAAAAAAGCGACTGACAACTTGTGCTTGGCCGAAGGTCGAGCTCCATCTCGTGAGCAGAGAGAGTGACAAGGCCGAAGGCCTAGCCCTTCGTATACATAAATGACCTTCTCATTTCATCTCAAACCAGCAGAGGGGGCTGAGGCCGAAGGCCTGATGGGTGAGCTGCGTACATAAAGCCGAGAGGCGAGGCGAGGCTAAAGCACCTAGCGTGCTGTGCAGGACAATTTTACTTTTGCAGTTTCGAGTATGTTAAAGAAAAGTTTAAGAGGTAAGTAAAAAGTCATCAACGTAGAAGAGTTGTCGGTTTAGACTAGGTGAAGAGCCGAAAGACTATTTTCGCTTTAGCTCTTTGCTATGAAGCTGCAACTCTGCCTTCGGTCTCGCTTGCACCGGCTGGAGGCGGGCCCCAGCCTTCGGACTCGCTACGCATCTCGGCTTCTCATACACGGAACTCGGCCATCGGCCTCGCGGGCCAAGGCGAATCGGCCTTCGGACTCAGTATCTCGGTTGAATATTGGGGCTTTAAGATGAAATCGGAAGATCGTCCATGTATACGAAGGACTCTGCCTACGGCCTCGCCCCCTTTATGCTCACGAGATCCGTCTCGTGATTATGCTCTGGCACGGCCTTCGGCCCAGCCTGGACGCAGCTCGGGTGGTTGTGTGCCCCTGGTGTACTGGAGGTTTGAGATGAAATATAAAAGTCGTCCTTGTATACAGAGGGCTCGACTTTAGGCTAAAGCCTCGTCTTGCACTTTGTTTTCGAAACGGCAGCGCGGCTGGGGAAGGAAAGCTAATCCTTCAATTTAAACACAGCTGCAGCAGCATCGGGAACGGTACCAAAATAGACCTGAAAGTAGACCTGGGGTACTGCCTGCGGAGAGTACCTATAATATATAGGCGGGGGAGGTGCTCGAAATATACCAACCAAAGTGACCTGAGCTGGGATTACCGCCCGCGGAAACTAAGATAGATAATAGATAAGGAGCGGGGGGGGGTGCTCGACCAAATATTACAATGGCCCCTGGGCGACGACCACAGCCAGTCATAGCCGACGTTAATAGCCGTTTGAATCATAAGGTCATCCATGTATACGAAAGACTCGGCCTTCGGCCTGTCCTGGACGCAGCTCGGGCTGTGGCCTTGATTGCGCGGCCGGGGTGGGGGGGGGGTCCTTGGTTTACTGGAGGTTTGAGATGAAATATAAAAGTCATCCATGTATACAAAGGGCTCGGCCTTAGGCCTCGTCCTGCACTTTGTTCACGAGACGATGCGGCTGGAGAAGGAAAGCATCCTTCAATTTAAACGCAGATGCAGCAGCACCGGGAACGGTACCAAAATAGACCTGAAAGTAGACCTGGGGTACTGCCTGCGGAGAGTACCTATAATATATAGGCGGGGGAGGTGCTCGACCGAATGACATAGAGAACCCTGGCGTCGACCACAGCCGGTGGTAGTTTAGACGAAGCTTTGAACTGTTGCCTTATGGGCGCAAGGCGCGCCAAAGTGGATCTGGGGTACTGCCTACGTAAACTAGAATCGTATAATCGACGGGGGCGAGCCATTAGAGGAGACCCTCGGCCACTCGACGTGAAGAGCCGTTTGAAATGAAATCATAAGGGCATCCATGTATACGAAAGACTCGGCCTTCGGCCTGGCCTGAACGCAGCTCCAGGGCTGCCAGCCACGCAAGAGAGGCCGAAGGCCGAGCTCGGGCTTGTGAGCAAAGAGCGGGGCGAGGCCGAAGGCCGGACTCTCTGTGTACATTGACGATCTAACGGTGTTGATCTTACTATCTATTTTATTTATACAACTAAAAGTACATACAAACATATAAGTTATATATATTTTTGAAATTGCCTTTCAAAGCCCTTCAATTTGATACTACACTCGATAAGATTGATCAAATTTATTTTTTTCGGTCAGCTGTTTATCGCGTATATAATCCGCCATTTTGTTTTTATGATGACGTCACATAGCCTATGTCACTCGGGCGAATGCAAGGAATCCAACAACACCTCTTACATCAAAATCTGTTAAGCCGTTCAGGACTTATGGTGGAATAAAGAAACTTACATACATACATACATACATACATACATGAACGCTGAAAACATAACACTCCTTTTTTGGTCAGTCGTGTAAAAAGGGCACAATTGCCAAGTTTCCGCGTTCGTAGTAATCTTAAAAAAACTAAAAAAAAAAAACTTTCTTCAGATTTAGGCTCATATTTTCGTTTAGATGCATTTTTGTTAGGAAAGTGTTCTACATAATCTTGTAGATAATTAAATTTCCTATTATTTACATTTTACATTTTGTATCTAGGACTGATAGTTATCGAGATGTGTGCTCATAAAAAAAAAATAAAAAAATCTTCTTTTACTGAAATTTGTCAAACTTTTCACTTCAGAACGCTGTAATCTAGTTATGGCATATTTTAGGACAATAAGTATTGGAACAAAATTTGTAGGGAATTTAATTACCTACAAAACGCATTTGCATTTTTCTTAACCAACCCTGCAGAATGGGGAGTAAAACTCAATATTAATACTACGGAATATTGCTTTTTTTGTTATAATATTTTATTTTCTGCTAACTGCGCCTTGGGTCTTCGCTCCCGTGGGAATTTCAGGATATAAAGTAACCTATGTACTATTTCTGGTATTTTTCTACTAGTATACCAAATTTAATACAAATCCGTCCATAGTTCATTGAATAAAGACCAAAATAGAGCTAAGGGCAGGGTTTACTTACAAATGGTTCAACAGTTCTGAATTTTTGATATGTTATTTAGGATGGTTATTAAGTGTTTAAAATGCAAGAGGCACAATTTTTCCCCCTTCCACGCCCGCCATATGTTAGAAAAAGAAATAAAATTGCCACTTTATTCAGATTTGCGCTCTCACCTTCGTTTAGATGCATTACATTAGAGTTCTACACAATGTTGTAAAAATAAATTTCCTATAATGTACATTTTATATTTTGTTTCTAGGACTAATAGTTATGGAGATGTGCACTTTAAAAAAATCACATTTTTGATCGCATTTGGAAATTTGTCAAACTTTTTACTTCAGAGCGCTGTAATTCATTTATGGCCTACTCTAGGAAAATATATATTGGAATAAAATTTGAAGGAAATTTAATTACCTACAAAACACATGTATTTTTTTTTAACCAACCCTACTGAGTAAAAGTAAAAGTTAAAATATTACGTTTTTGCTATCATATTTTATTGTCTACTAGCTGCACCCGGGGGCTTTACTCCCATAGGAATATTGGGATAAAAAGTACCTTATGTGCTAGCCCTGATATTTTTCTACTAGCATACCAAATTTTATCGAAATCCGTCCAGTAGATTTTTTATGATTGAGCAAGAAATATCACATCCAAACTTTTTCATTTTAAAATCGGGTTTCTTTACCAATTTTTATTGCTGATGAAGCAAATATTATCTAATATCTGTACTTGATAATGTCCACAGACACTTTTACAGTGTCCCGACCAGGTACCGGTTACTCACCTGCAATGAATCACACTATAAATGGGAAAGTTTGGATGTGATATTTGTTGCTTAATCACACAAAATCTACTAGACGGATTTCGATTAAATTTGGTATATTAGTAGAACAATATCAGGACTAGCACATAAGGTACTTCATATCCCGAAATTTCCATGGGAGCGAGGTTCAGTTAGTAAAAAGTAAAATATTATAGCAAAAAACAATTTCCGTTGTTTTATCATTTAGTTTTACTCTCCACCTTGCAGGGTTGGTTAAGAAATATGCAATTGCGTTTTGCAGGTAATTAAATTCCCTACGATGTTTGTTCTGCTACTTTTTCTCCTAGAATAGGTCATGACTGGATTACATCGTTCTAAATTAAAAAAGATTGACGAATGTTTGAAAAATTAGATTTTTTTAAGGCAAAGGATTTTTTTTTCTCGGAAACTGTCAGTCCTAGAAACAAAATGTAAAATGTAAATAACTGCAAATTTAATTTTCTACAACATTGTGTAGAACACTTTTCTAGCGAAAATGCACTTAAAAGAAAATATAAGCGAAAAACCAAACAAAGTGGTGATTTTTTTTCTATTTTTCCAATTTGGCGGCGAGTGCAAAAGCTATTCAATTGTGCCATATTTATTTTAAATACTTACAACCATCCTAAACAATAATATAAAAAAAATTGAGTTACTGGACCGCACGTAATTAACCTCTAGGGAAGGTTCGCTCTATTTACTGCGCTAATATGTTTTTGTGATATTGCATGTACATATACTTTAATTAATTTTCTAAAATATAATTAGGGCTGGTCGGGTAACAGATATCAAGATGGGATAATACTCGTACCAGTTGGACCGATTTCTTTTTTTAATTCCTTTTATATCGACCTCGCAAAAATACACTCGTTATACGAACTCCGACATACTTATTTAAATGTATATTCACTAGAGGTGTTCGGAATTATGACACCTATTAACGGGTAACACCAAGTTAGTATGGATGGTTGCGAATAATATAATCGTTGTTTTACATCACATGGCTATATAAAGAGAGAAGAGACAAAAATTATATATATATTATTATAAAAATTATATATTATTCTCTATAGAGATGGAATCAAAATATAATTTTTGTTTTTTGGGAATTGGGAAATAAAGGATCTTTTGTCCCTAGGGACAAAAGATCCTTTATTTCCCAATAAAATGAGATTCAGCATGTTTAGACTCAGATTCAGAAACTTCATTTGCAGGTCACAAGTTAAAGATATGTCACAAAAAATTAATTAAATAATAAATTGAAGGACAATAATATGTGTAAGTGGGAATAGGTGCCACAGGAAGAAGTGCCGTTGTATGAGAGTAAAGGCAAGCAATTCAAGGCTCGCCAGAACGCGGGTCTCTCTACCCATGTTACAAATTTCATCTGTTCAGTCCAGTATCTAGTTTTTTTGTTTTGCATAACTCCACTTTTATTTACTAATGGACATGCTCATATTTTTGCTATTTTATATTCTAAAAGATCATTAATCACTTACAGTACCTGGTATTAGTGAAAGTTTAGCACGCACCTCCTGACCATAGAATTAATATAAGCAAGGGCGGATCCAGGATTCTTTACTGGGGGGGGCGCAAGGGCAGTGGCCCGCCACTACAGAAGGAACATGTCAAAAACTATTAGAGAAAAGTTTTACTAAATTCTGTTATTTCTTAATTTGATATGCACTGGGATGTCCCTCCACAGTAGGTACACAAAAAAGCACAGAAATCCACAGGGAAAAACTGGCGGTGGTGTGGGGTTTTCTCTGAAGGCGCGTTAAAATAATTACGTAGGTGAGACTCCCGCCTGCCTCCTTATAAATTAAGAAAACGTTTTCAAATGATTCTCGAACGTTTACTTTCCGATTGGTCTCTGCCTTCGCTCAGACCGTATTTGATGAGCTGCGAGCTTGTCGCACTGTGAAAAGCTGTTTCGACGATTTTTGAGAGCGCCATCTAGTTGATTTGTATAACTAGTCCCAATTTTATTAAATTTTGCGTAAATAAATTTGCGGAGCAACTTGACAAGCGTCTCTCGCTGTTCACGGCCGTCGGCAGTCTGGCGGACAGAGAAGTAAGATGAGTTCTTACGAGTAGATATCTCATAATGTATCTCATATTAAAGGATTTATTTAGGTGCGTAAATAAATTTTAAATCAAAAGTTTTTATTTGTTTGATAAATCTATTAACAACAACAACAAATAATGTAAACCAAAATAGCATTTTAGCACAAACAGAATAATTTGTCATTGTTTTTACTCTTAGTAAACGTATTAAAGCAACCACCAATACTTCATACTTATAGAAAATTTCGTCACTTTCAGAAGACGTTCGACTATGAAAACGCACACATTGACGTGTTACTGACGTGTTCACGGATATACAGTTTCATTTGTAGTAGTAGTAGGCATATTTGACGCGCCGTACAGTCGACCAACTTTTGCTTGCTTATGACGTTATGCGGAAAGTTTCCTTTATTTCTACAGTCGTCGAAGCTTAAAGCTCGCAGTTCATTTAAACGGTTAAAACTCTCAGTAGATTTTGTGTGACTTTTTGTAAAAGATAAAAACTTTTGTTACCGGCTTTACTTTCATCGACAGACCAGCCAAGCCATACGCGTAATAGTTCAGGTATTTCCCTCCATAATCTTGCAACTGGTGACGTTTGCTGTCAGTCTCGATAATGGACGGAATGATAATGGATGGAATTAATTATTTCTAAAATATGTACTTACCGCTATACACATAGGAAAAAATGTGATGCCATTTGGTTGCATCTTATATCTGAACTCAGTGTGCAGGCTGTTTGCTTTTAATTTTACCTAATACTAGCATCAATGTACGAGTACATAGGTACACATAGATATTATCATGCTTTGTTCCCTTGGTGGCAGAGACTATAATATAGAAACATCCTTTTATTTCATTGTGGTGACCATAGTAATTTGCTCACGCTAGGAATTAAATCAAAAACTTACTTAATTACTGTCACCACTCGCCACAGATAAAGATATTCTCATCTTGTAATGACGAAAAGCGTAGAGTTTATAAGCTTAGAACACACGGTCCTGAAAACCGAAGACATAAGTCGCAATGGAATGTGAAGCTCCATAGCTCATACACAATCAAATCGAATTTCCGTTGGCCTTCAAAATCAAATTCTTATTGAAACTTGGCCACAGAATTAATATAAGTACTACGTACAGAAAGGAAGCTCCCTGCCTCTCCCGCAATATGGCGTACCCCGCACCTCTACCCCGTTCATTTGAATCGAGGGACACTATGAATCGGGGTTAGCAGCTGCGAAGCGTATCTCAAGCTACTCTTACGTTTCGATTTTGTAGATAGAGAGAAACATAGTTTCATTGAAATTAATTATGGCAAGGTACTGCGCAGTTAACCTTTGTTTATCTAGTACAAACCAAGAAGGACGTAAATTTTATAAATTTCCGAAGGTTGAATACAGGTAAGCAAAGTAATTAACAATATTTCACATCATTAGATATTCATTTTTTCGTTATATGCCATTTTGTTAGTAAATGGGAGCAACATATGAGAATTAAATTTTATTTTCATGTCTTTGTCGTCGGCTTATCATCCTAATCTGCTTTTCTAAATAAATGTTATCCAGTAAGCAATAATGGAACGAACGGAGTTGTCACTTTCAACATACAACATTGTCGCGGCGTCTTTTTATACAATATATTTTTATAAATTTTCTATGCTTGTATAGGGTATTTGACAAGGTGTAATTCTTCAACATATTATTGAATTTTTCGAATCATTCAACTAAAACAATAATAAAATGTTATATAGGTAATGATTTTCGTAAAATATGCCGCCGGTCGAAGGTCACACGCGTATCCTGCGCGCGCATGTCGACGGTCGTCGCTGGCGCCGCCACCGCCACGTCCGCCACTCGCTACTGTTGATTTGTTTACTAGTGAGCCGTGATATGATGACAATAAAAAATAATTTGTTTTGTTTTAGTTTAATCATATTTAACACAAAGTTTGGCGCTAATATATAACCATAGTACAATAGAATATTCAATGCGATGTGTGTCTGTGAATGATAAATAAATACTTAATAATATGTGTACTTATAATAAATTAATTTTTAAGCCTCATAGTGATGTGGTTGTGACAGTTGCAGTGCCTATGTGGAAGTTTACTTATTTATGATGCAGGTATGTTAGGTAAGTCACAAAATATATAAGCAGGTACATAAGATAAAACAATCTCAAATCTTACAGAATTGAAATATATAAGTGTTCATAATTAAACTATTTATAGCACGTAGTAACTATTTTATTAATCTGTGTCATACGTATAAATAAATAATTTTGCTGTGGCGACCCTCGTTGTTTAACGCACACATTGACGTGTTCACGGATGACAGTTTCGTTTGTAGTAGTAGTAGGTATATTTGACGCCCCGTTTATATGAAGCTCCCGCCCTGTGACTTGGCCTTCAAAGAAGGCACTTTTTCATGTCGATAACTAATTATTTAATCATAGTGTAGGTATTATCCGTAGGAGAACTAAAGTAACACATGGCCGTGGTTGGATATCTTATCTTAATTGGTCAGGTATGTAGATGGCACATGTATACATATGCTAATGTTTGTGCTGTGATTCAGAAGTGATCCAGTTTTTTTTCATATTTTCTTTATTTGAGACAAATCTTGCTAGTCAGTTAGCACAGGGCGGAATATTTTTAATGAATTTTTGGTATATTTCTAAAAAGATTTGGTATATTACTAGAAAAAATTAAACTTAATAAAAAATAAATTATTAACACCAATAAGGGATAGTACACTGTACGGTCTAGAATTATGAGTGCAATTATATACATCATATTGTTTTGCATAAAGGTCATATTTCCTTGTAGGTTCTCAATGCACTTGACACTGCAATGACGCATGACTATGTCGAGAAATAAAGAACTTGAACATTGGATGGATGATTTTTTCAATAAATGGCGTACTAGGTAATTTTTTTGTCGCCCTATTTTTAACAACTGCCCGCCCGGCTATTGTAAATTTGTCGCTCAGATCATCCTCAGACAATACTTCCATATTTGAAATACAAAACAAATTATGTTAAATGCTGAATTAAATAATGAGTGCTAATTATTACTAATTTATCATTTGGAAACAATTTTATATTAATTCATAAATCATATTCGTGAAAGCAGTTTCGGAGAAACCAATAACATGCTTACTAATAGGTACCAAACCTACCTTTATCAATCAATCAAATCATTTATTTGCAAATTCCCGTGAGGTTGTCTTAGCGCCATTTGGTGAAAACTTAAAATAAATTTGACTTTTCTTTCAGTCCGTACTCACGGTTTCATTAAAATTTAATGATTTTACGACCTCAATATCTCCTTGCTATTGTTTGCCAACAACTGAAGTACACAAAATATCTGTTATTAGTCATACTGCTATAGTCACTCGCGCGCCAGAACGCGCCGTTTTCTTATTCAATTAACTTTACTATCAGTTTTCAGGAACAAAAGATATAAAAATGTCAGAAGCTGATATGCCTACATTCAAATGCGTGCTGGTCGGCGACGGTGGTACTGGCAAAACCACATTCGTAAAAAGAAACAATTAAATATCTGTTTAAAATATGTCATAACTAGCTGCGCCCAGGGGCTACGCTCCAGTGAGAATTTCGGGATAAAATGTAATATTTGATTAGGATTCGACCTTTTGACCAGCTTTACCACATGACCACCACGATTTTTGAAAAGTTCGAAAATATAATAGTTTACCTAAAGAGCGAATATAGAAGTTATTAATAAATACTTACTCTTGCAGTGCGTTAGATTTCCACATCTCATCATAAGACAGTTTCTTTTTCATTTCATGAGAAATATATTTTGTATCAAATATTATTGGGAAAACATCATGTATATTCTTCTTAAAAATAGAGTATTTCTGAGGTAATGGTCCAATAAACTGATTGTGTAGGAGCACTGTGTCCAAGAACATGTTGTGACCGATGAGAGGCTTTCTTTCTGTTTTCAGTAATGATATAACTTGTGAAAATGCCTTTCTTTATCATGCAAGCCGCGCCCCGAGGCTTCGCTCCTCTGGGAATTTCGGGATAAAAGTACCCTATGTGCTATTCCCGGTAATTTTCGGCCCGTGTACCAAATTTCATCGAAATCCGTCCAGTAGATTTTGCGTGAGTAACAAACATCTTTACAAACAGAAATTGTTTCTCGCATTATTTTCATATCACTGATAACATTGTTAGACGAGTGATTTCAAAAATACAGCTTTTATGTTTTTAGTAACATAGTAGGACGAGTGCGACATAATAGTCTTTTCGTTTGGCGGTATGTCATACTTTCGGTACAGTTGGAGGACCTGCGCACACGCATAAACAATTCGTACAATCCTATTCCGTATGCTCACGAGGAAGAAACTTTCAAGCGTAATATCAATCAGTATCAAATCACGTTTAAATCAGTTGAGACGGTAACAGATATTATTTTATAATACAAATTAAAAATAGAATAATAAGTACATAATTTTTTCCGGAGAAAGTATATGAATGTTTTGTAATATTTTTTCGCAGAATGCGTTTGTTTTACGAGCCAAACAGTCAATAAAATTTCGGACACCACACGTCTATGGGATCAACGAAATTCGGGTATGGCAACTAAAAATAAAATGTAAAAAAACGTGCATTACTATCTATGTGTATCTCGTTTGGTTTGAATTGCAACTAAAGACTTGAGACGCCGTACACTTTACACATGGGAGTAAGGAAGGCACGGGGCGAGAGCCTAGGTGATCAGAACATTATCTTGTTTTTAAAGAAACATGAATTTACCTTAATTTTTCGAGGTTTTTCAGGCGGTCACAAATGACCCTACTTCAGTTTTGGTTACGTGATAAATGCGGACCCCAATTGTTACGTTTCGTTTTGGTGCACGACCGTAAAGCAATACATGGATAACGCTGAATTGTAATTAAATATTATGAATCAATATATACGGTTAAATATGCAATATTAATTACTAGCTTTTTGCCCGCGGCTTCGCCCGCGTGAATTTCCCACGGGAACAGTGCTTTTTCCCGGGATAAAAAGTAGCCTATGTGCTATTCCAGGTCATTATCTACCTCTGTACCAAATTTCATCGAAATCCGTCCAGTAGATTTTGCGTGATTGAGTAACAAACATCCTCACAAACTCACAAACTCACAAATTCACAAACTCACAAACTCACATCCAAACTTTCGCATTTATAATATTAGTATGGAAGTATGGATAATATCATGTACTATTTGTAGTAGATACACTATATGTATATTACAAACATATACTTATTAATGTAATAATATAACATACTAGCTTTTGCCCGCGGCTTCGCCCGCGTGAATTTCCCACGGGAACAGTGCTTTTTCCCGGGATAAAAAGTAGCCTATGTGCTATTCCAGGTCATTATCTACCTCTGTACCAAATTTCATCGAAATCCGTCTAGTAGATTTTGCGTGATTGAGTAACAAACATCCTCACAAACTCACAAACTCACAAACTCACAAATTCACAAACTCACATCCAAACTTTCGCATTTATAATATTAGTATGGATACAGTACAATATTATATGATTGTAATTACATATATACAATATGTTATTTCTATTAATACATATGTATATATGTTATGTATCGGTACATGTATTATCAAATACGTATTGTGCAATAATGTAATAGTTGTAACATGTTTTTATGTATTATTGTATATTATGTAATAATTTATATCATGATACTAAGATATATATTAAATTGGACATAACGTATGTATAATCTGTACATAATTACTTTGGTGTGATTTATTTGAAAGTATGTAGTAACTATAGTGACTAGTTACTACATACTTTCACTTTAGTTACTAGTCGAACCGGTTTGTTTATCGCCATGAAGTCGCCATGCTATGCCTCTGACTGAATGGCTGGACCTTATGCCTCACAAAAGATGTTAAAACTCCTGATTGCCCTAAATGCAATGCAGGCAAATCTTCAACTAATTCAAAAAACTAAAATGTGACTTGGATAATAAATTTAATCAAAAAGATTGGAATGATTGGTTATTAACAATAAAAAACTTTTTCCTCTCAATCACGCAAATGTACGGGACGGATTTCGATGAAATTCGGTACACTGGTAGATCTTATAACCTATAATAGAATAGGATATATAATAGAGGGTACTTTTTATTCTGAAATTCCCACGGGAGCAAAGCCACGGGGCGCTGTTGGTGTTTATTAAATTTAAAGAACTATTTTAATTTTTTTTTTCTTTAAAAAAATCATGCTTAAATCAGTTCGCTACGCGTCTTTTTAAAGATAATTTGACAGACAGACGAAAGAGCTTTGCCAGCATGAAAAATTTTAATTTATCGTCTCGATAAATTGAAGTTAAATTGGCAACAATCACTTAAATATGTAAATATTATGCTTACCTTAACAGCAGAGTAAATATAAATGAATTAATGCTGGCACAACTAGTTTTTTTATTTATTAAAAAAAAAGATACACGAAAACAAATAATGTGTATGGAAAATAAAAATAACTTAAATCACCGAATTACGGTCACATTAAAATTAATAAATCCATCTAAAAATTGTAACACGAAAAAGAACTGATTTACTAGACATTTCAACGAATTAAGTATTTAAAAATAATTAGCGACGACATTCATTTTAAAAATAAGATTTTAAAAAATAAAACATTGACGAAAGACGAGTTTTTGAATGAAAAACGTATGATTAAATCACTCTTGCTTGCGTGACAACAATTTGCTTTTCCGAGAACAGTAAAGATTGCTACGTATTTAAACCGCTACTTACTTAATGTAGGCTTTTAAAGTTTTAAATGACATACAGGTAAAATAATACTTTTTAAATAATCCTACAAGTGGACGGAGTTTTCAGTTCCGCGATAGCATCAGACTCTGGTACCTGCGCAACAAACAAAAATGTAATTCGCTGTGTGCACGACTATAGCGCCTCTCTCGGCTGACGGAAATGCTAGCCTTCTACCTCCATATACTGTTGCCGATATATGCACAAATAACCCTATGGTAGCAATGCAAATGAGAAAATTAATAAAAAGAATGCCACAAGATTTTGAATCAAAGAAAACTACTGGTTAAGTTTTGAGTGTGATGACGTGTTACTACACTGATGCTATTCAGTTATATTGTAATTGCCCAATTAATCCCTTCAGGAAAGATATTAAGTTTTATTAAATGTCGTTGTGTAGTGGACAGTCTTGGTTCTTTTTGCGGTTTTGTTCCCGACACGTGCTTTTTGATACTTTTGTGATCTAGTTTATGTGTAAAAATATTTTTTCAATAAGCGTTTTGTAACTTTTATAGCACAAAACAATGAAATCTCTAGTTTAATACCAGCATCAGTTTAGTAATACCAAATAATACGCACAGCTCTTGACATTTCCCATACATTGGTTTGGCAACTAGCCATCTGGTGGCAGGAGGTGACCTAACACAGTTTATTTGCACTTTAACATGTTATATGTTGGTCCTTTAATATGTAATACGTATGACCTTGTTGAGGCTGAACTGATGATGACGATCATAAAGAAGTAGAATAACAATTATGCTACTTACCTGGAAAGGGTATCAGGAGACTTAATATTTTCACATTCTCTTTTTAGGGTCAAGATAACTTAATGTACCTAATGAGAACTTAACGTCTCATAAACCGAATAAAATGCAAAATTCGTTTCGCGGCGCATTGCCCTTCTTTAGACAACTCGTAATATTTCGGAAACTATTGATCCAAATAACATGCAGTGAAAGGCAAATATAAAATATAAAGTACTTGTGACGATAGACTTGTTTAATTAGATAATGATTAATAAATTGTGGTCAATATCATCAGATAAATAACAAGTACATATGCTGCTAAAAATCAATTGTGCCCAAATATAATTATGCCAAAAAAACTATGCCAAATTCATTGTGCCAAACCATTTTAGGAATATATACATTATGCTAACGAAAGGGATCCCTTCAACAGCATCCCGCACAGTGTAATACGGGAGGCACAACCCGTGAGCTACTGAACAGTAAGTGCGAAGGCTCCTCTTATTAGGAATCTGCTTAGTAAATTTGTGTTAAACAAACGCCAAATATCTCGAAATATACTCGTATACATATAACTTAAAAAACAACTACCTACATATTTGAAAATATGAACATTTACGATATTTCAAAATTTTTCTTTATTAAAAAGTTTGAGATTCATTCAATTTAGATGAAACAAAAAAAAATACTCAATATTAATATTATATAATCGCCTTCTTGAGATTAAATATGAATATATTAAAAGCCATTTTGAGTGCCATTTAATAAAAAATACCAAACCGTCTCCTACCTGGAGGAGGCTCCGGACTATGCAGGGTCCAAGCGTATGAATTTTCGAAGGGGTCCCAAAGGGTATACTTACGCTACTGTTTCCTCATGATGTTTTCCTTCGTTGGATGCAAGTATACCTTCAATAACATGCCATCACAACTCACCCGCACAGCATATTCTCAGCGACTAGCCGCTGCCCGTCAGCCAGGGTCTGCGGCATGGCCCGACCTTTGGTCTTCGGCAGCAGCAGCGACCCCAGCGTGCCCACTATACCGATGATTATCAACGGCAGAGGAACCCATATTGTACCCTGGAATTCGGAAAATTACTACTAACTGCGGTATCTAAGAGAAATGGTATTTTATTAATGGTTCGCGCGGCGGCCAGTGACGTAACTAACGGTGGGGCCAGGATTTTGTTCTGGGGGGCACAAGGACCGTGGCGGACTATGCATGTTGAGGGGGGTGCAATGCAACAAATCATCCGTCGTCCTGATGCTGTGCTGTTACCGCCCGCCTTGAAACGAATCCTTAAAGACTTGCTCGGAAATAATCCACTACAGTTAATTAGGATGGATTTTACTTATCACTTGTCACTGCTGGCAATTATTCATCGTTCCGCGATAAATGTATGCCTTCGTCCTAAATTTGAGTCAACGGCAACGGAATCTTATATTTGGGACGAAATATATTTTTGTTTGTAGGACGAAAATCAGTGACGCAAACCGCCGACAAATGCACACTTTTTTAGATTTCCAATTTGTATGTTGTCTAATTTCATAATTTTAGCCTAAAATCGCAAATTAAGCGAAAATTCGCCACATTTACGGTAATATCTCTTGATCGCGTTAACGTAAAATTTTGATTATTTTTTTGCTGAAAGAGACCGTGGATCCGTTCTATTCAATCTAAACCGGTCGCTCAAGTTTTAACTAGAGACATCGATCGGAATACATAATCAACTTTCGTCATCTCAATTATAAACTGAATAGCGCAGCGTGAATGATACGCGCCATTCGATTAGAAGTTGATGGTTCGAATCTCGCGAGATTTTAATTTTTGTAATTTTTTTTTTTTTGCTACAATGACTAATGTATGTCATAAATGTAGTAAAATTATAGAAGATCGTCAAATGTTATTATGCGTTAAATGTGATAATGCATTTCATCTTGTATGCACCAACGTCTCGGAAAAGCGATATTATTTAATGGACAGAGACAGAAAATCGGAATGGAAGTGTGATTCCTGTTTACTTTCTACAAGAGCAAATACACAATTAGAAGAATTTGAGGAAGCTTTGTCAGATTCACCGAGAGAGTAACTGGAAATTTAGCATGTAGGTTCTTAGGGAGTGTAAGACAGGATTTCCCGAAATTCCCACAGGAACAAAGTCCCGGCCCTATGCTAGAATAATAAAATAAACTTACTGTTGATATCAGATTCAAGTTGGTGCAGCAGCTGACGCACTTTTTAGAGTTCCTTACTAAAATTGTGTCATATTAAAATATTCTTCAAGTGAATAAAATAAAAGAAAAACTCAAAATCTTTATTCAATTCAGTTATTTGTTAAAGATATCGAAAATTATTATTTTATTTTTAGAGGTGGTATTACTATTTTCTTTTCCACCTGCGCCCTAAGGCTACATGATCTACTCAATTTACCTTTACATACTCGTAGTTCACCATACTAATGTAACAAGCAAAGAAGATGAATTTAACAAGGAATATGATAAAAATTACAGTAAAGAAAATGCTGTTTCAAAGTCTATTGAAAAAGAAACGACAATAGTTGCAACAAAAATTAAAGAGCCTATTGTCAAATATGAAAAGAAAGAGCACCATTCAGAAGAAAAAACACACGGTATTAAACAGAAAGAAAAGCATTCTATTGAAGTTAAAGATGAAACGAGGAAACATGTATCAGAAGAGGCAGTAAGTAAAACAGAAAAACAAAGTAATTTACCCAGGTCACACGACTATCATGAAGAAGAAAACTATCCAATTCAGCAATCGCCAGTTCTACGAGCAGAAAATGGAAAAAGTTTATACTTATCAAGTTTCGTCAGAATACGATGAATACCATGAGCAACTTAGTAAAAGTAAAAAAGGAAGAAGATATTCGGAATGGTAGCGGGGTTGCAATAATGACATCAAACAACTAAACAATTAGAGACATCCAAATTCATTGTCGTAAGTCTTAAATCGAAAATGAAATTAGTATGGCCGTGCGATCTCCGTATGTACCTGTACGTCTTTCTGAACGCTCGAATCTCTTGAAGTGGAAATATTCTTATTTTGTGTAGTATCCAAGTGTAGCAAAGTGTGGTGTCTTTTCTGACAATTTTTACATTTATATTTAGAATTACAATTTAATGCCGAGTGGGATAAACTAAGGCAGTTTACACACCCTCGTTTCGATTTAATAAAATCGAGGCGATTTTTCGTAGACATAGATTTAATGCGGGACAATTATATAGTAAATAGTGTTCAGAAGAGGTGGGAACACGCGCATCGCGTTTATGAGGGGGTGAAGTATGAAGCGAGGCGGGAGCATGCGCGGGGCAACCATCTTTCCCCCGCGATTTTCCCACGCGCCGCGGTGACTATTTATTTTACGTTTGCCGGTTTATATTGATGTAGAGGAGCTTTTATTATATAACCTAATTGATCTTCTCTTAGAGGTTATAAATGAGAGTAATTTGACAAATGCCAGATGTTTCATTGTTATCGTCTACATTGGTCGTTAGGTTTAGACATAATATAGCGGCACTCAGCCAATTGAAATATTTTTTTGGTTATACTCTCAGAAATATTTTCTGTGGTAAATACTTTAGAATGCCAAAATTATAGCGTTTTTTTTAGTTCTTGTATGTACTAGGTTATATAATTTGTGGTTCTAGTCATCTATTAAATTGTTATTTTTTGAATACAAACATTTTATATTATTAATAAAATTAAAAAAGCGATATAATAATGAAGCGGTGGTGGCCAAGTGGTAATGACAATCCTACCTGTGTCACACGAGCACAGAATTAATATTAGTAGACACGAGTTTGCCCCGCTTAGACCGACGCTATCTATACTATTATGTATTCTGTGCCGACGCGCAAAGTCGTAAACCGGCCGTTAGAGCTATAATGTGAGATGCTTTGTGTGTACGGAACCCTCGATGCGCGAGCTTGACTCGCACTTGGCCGGTTTTTAGGGTTCCGTGCTTCAAAAGGCAAAAAATGGAACCCATATAAGATCACTTTGTTGTTACAAATATGCAGCCTAAGCATTTTAACTACTATACCCCTACACTATAGAGGGACCGCAGGCTTACTCTCGAATCTACTTCCAATATCAATTTAATTTCAATGCAATCCCAATCTTGCCTAAATTTGCTACTCTTGAAATGATCGTTACTGCGATTGGATCGTTCTTGAGAGCTTTTTCCCGGGATGAAAGGTACCCTATGTCCTTCTCCGTACTTCCAGCTATGTGTATACGAAATTTCAGGAAGATTGGTTCAGTATATAAAGCGTGAAGAGGTAACAAACAAACTCACTTTCGCATTTATAATATTAGTTAGGATAACCTATTATTAAACTATTGTTGTATAAATGACTCCGCTCCGCGGGATCCGCCCTTGTCTCCAAGGCTCAGACTGCGGCGGAACAAGAGACATGCCATACGTCTGTTATCTAGGATCAGTCACTAAGCGAGTCCCTTGGTTCTTAGCACTAAGGCACAGGGCGGGCGCTTCATAGAAACGGGGCGTCAAATATACCTACTACTACTACAAATGAAACTGTATATTCGTAAACACGTCAGTAACGTCTACTACTACAAATGAAACTGTATATCCGTGAACACGTCAATGTGTGCGTTTTCATAGTCATAATGTCCCAATAAAACACAAGAAAAGAAGTGCGGGAGTTGCGGGGGGGTGCCATATTGCGGGAGGGGCAGGGAGTTTCCTTTCTGTACGTAGTACTTATATTAATTCTTTAACAGTTAAAAACATTTTTTCTTATACAATTAATCTGTTTACCAGTGGAACTAGAAGAAGAGAATAAAGTCGCCGAGGTGGTAGAGGCCAAGTATGAGAACCCCACGGAGTGGTGGGTCAAGCTGGTGACGGAGGACGAGCTGGAGGACATGCGCAACTCCGCCAAGCTGATACTGCTGTTCGATATACTGCGACAGTGCGAGGCCATCGGGGACAAACTGTGAGTTTGTTATACTCTCTCTTTAGTCGTATTTCCTCATGACTGAGGGTCCTAAATATTTCTTTATTTCTTTAAAAACAGAAACTAACTGCACTGACAGTTGCCCAAGGCTTGTAGTGATCTATAGTAACATATTAATAAATTGATTAATGTACACAAACATCTACAAATTGTCTTAAATTAATATTAATCAATGAGCTCAGTACTCATGTATTGGTTACAGTGACGCGTAAATAACACACATGATTTAATTCTGGCTGCACATTGAGGTTAGTGATGATTTGCATACGACTATCAATATTTTGTTCGCTTGCTGTAGCGGTAAATAGTAATGATTCGTCGATAAAAATGTTGATTTAAATATCATAACAATAATTTTGCAGATAAACGCAAACCAAATGGCATCCATAGATGAGTTCGTGAGTTCCACTGCATGGCTTGTCAAGGTACTTCTTCTTCTTATCGAGTGTGTTATTACTAACACTGGTGTCAGATTTTATTCAAGTCGCCTAAAGGCATCTCAAGTCAAGGTAGGTACTCAAGAATGGAGACACGCGAGTGTTAATTGTTTTGTTGTGAAAACGATACGAACAATAGAGCTAGTTTTTTTTTTTTAATATTACTTAGAGGCACAGACAACTGAGGAAGCGGGATGTCAGATATGGTTTTTGCCTATGTTGGCGAAGGATAGGTAATTTATCTTCTGTGAAGCTCATTTTAGTCAAGATTGACATTTTTGGTGTGTTTCGGTTCTATAGAATTTATATACAATCTTTAAAAAAAAAAAATTTGGAGCACACTATTATGAACGTTCTTGGGCTTAATTTGATAATCAAGTTTATATGTCTATTAAATAATGTATTTTTTTGTCTATGATACGAACAGCCTTGCGCTGATAGGTAGTTATTAAACTGGTAATCCTAGCAATTGTTCAAACCGGTTAACCAGCGTAACACTGGCTACTTATATATATAGTCTTAAATCAAATAATTATTGTGAATTAATGTCACAAATTTTCATTTTAATTATATTGGTATTTGATTTTTAAAGTAAAAAAACTGGAACTCGTAATAATATCTGTTGATATCCTTGTTATTGACATTTAAAGCTGCTTCTAAACTGTGGGTGTCGATTTAATTACAAAGGACCACTAATTAATTTGCTCTGATTAAAAGTTTTGACGCTTCTCAATTACTCAATTAAAAAATAATTTATACCACTGGTATAAATATTTCTCTTAATAAATAAATAATATACATATCTAGGACTGCAGTCATCAACCCTTATTATTATCAACAGTCTGTATCAATCTGCAACTTCCTACTTTAATTTTTTTTAATAGAATACATTTCTACCTTTATCTGTCATCATTGATTAAAAGAAAATTTTATTTTTCTTAAGGTTGGCTCATAAATCTAGCATAAAGATTGATTGTTAAAGAAAGAAACAATTATAAAACTAATTTGTTATAATTAAATTGTACCAGTCAAAATTAAAAATAAATGTAATGGCGATTATTTTAAATTATTTTTCTCTCCTTAAAATTATACCGATTCAAGAAAAAATTAAATTAACATTATTGAAAGAAGAATACTTTAAAGAAGAATTAAAGAAGGTACCAACTATGACAATAGGCAGAATAAATACAAGAAATAGATCTAAGTTAAATAATAAGCTTATACTGCCCAAATATACTAATTTATACGGAAAAAGAACACTACAATATATAATACCTGATCTAATAAACCATTTGCCGGATCATTTAAAAGCACAACTTACAACGAAAAATATTAAATACAAACTAAAAAAATTTTTCGTACAAAATATCCCAGATTAAAAATTTCCATATTTTACCAACACAACTTTTACAGCAAGTTAAAAAAAACAAAATAAAAATTTACTTACCTACTGAACTCTTAGCTGTTATAATAAATTCCTACACATGTGTCACTAACTAAACACTTAACCGTAACAAAAGTATCACCCCGTATCTGAGACGCGCACGAGTTTAATCTGAACCGGTTCTAGCGTCGTCGTTGGCGCCTGATGGAGGCAAGGTAGGTATCCCAGTACTTGCTTTGAATGCATCGGGCGGGTTGTCGCGGTTCACTATTTAGCGCGTTCCGATTGCGGCCCTAAGATTTATTTGGATTTAATTTATATTAGATTATTTATTTTTTTGATGTGTTTTTGATGACAACTTCCGAGGCCCGGAAAATCTCGGAAGAGATTATGTGGCATCGTAAATAAAACAAAAATTGCTTTATTTATATGTTGTATTAAATAAATAAATATATAAATGCTTACTCAACTACAATTTTTAATATCATATTTAAGTTATCTCAGATTCATAATATTAGTATATCCATTTCTAAAAACTCTTGACTTGATCGGGTTAGGTTGGATCCTTACTCCTAATTTACTTATCCTTAGAAACAAATAATTTCATTATCATTTGCAGAAAATAGTATCTATCTAATATACATTTAATCAAATTAACTAGTGTAAATCTCCTTTACCTCAGAGATATCTGTTTGGGGAAAATATATGATGGATCTTTATAGGGCTAAAAGAAGTCAAAAGTAATTTTTTTTTAGAATTTTGGTATGTCTCGCGCTACTGAATGCAATTTTATGCGGCTTTGAAAGTTGAACTGCTGAAAATAAATCTAGCACAGATTTCATTATGATACGCCGCTTAGAACTTTAAAGGATATTTCTTGTTTATTTTATTTACAATAGTAAATTTCGCGTGGACGAAGTCGCGGTCAAAGCAATCGTAAAGCCCGCCGTACTAGGCCAGATTGCTTTACATGAATGTCTGTAATATCTGTTATAATGAAAAACTGAATTTGAAATTAAAATGTAGCAAACTTAATTACTAACTTTCTCATAACACGATTGCGTAAAATTTTCTCGATAGAAAAATATTGCAAAGTTAGAAAAAAATGTTTCACGAATAATACACAGCCTGATTTTAAAAACATTGATAAAATTTCTACCGGTGAAGAAAATTTCTACTTCGATCGCGTGAATTTCCACGGGAACAGTGCTTTTCCCCGGATGAAAGGTACCCTATGTCCTTCTCAATACTTCTAACTATGTGTAAAAAAATTCTCAGTCTGATCTAAGCCGAAGTTAAAATAAAAATAAAAGAGGCCTGCGCCGCAGTAGTAAGAAAGTAAATAATAAAAAAAAATGTCTTAAAGCAGGACGGAATAATGTCATTCGAATAATTAAAAAAAAATACTACTGTCACTTTTTATATTCAAATATCGTTTTTCTATTCTTCTAATGTCGATTTTTATTGAAATAAAATCAAAAATGAAATTAATAAAACAAAAAAGTTTTTTCAGTCTTAGGGCGCCGCTGATGACGTAACTACAGTCAACAAACACAAAGTACCTCTAATCCACGGCACAACGCCAGCGGCCTGAGCCTCAAGTCCTCCTGTCTCCTGCAGGCTTCCAGCTTCATGTGGCAGAGAGTGGGGTACAGTCTCAAGTCTGACGCGCACACTGGCGCCGCTGATGACGTAAAATTCACGCGGGCGAAGCCGCGGGCAAAAGTTAGTCTGTAATACAATTAAAGATGTTTTGATTTTTGTTAATTCTACTTTAAACAGCCACATACTAAATATGCATCATTATTTTCAAAATATTATTTGAATACATATGATTTTAAATCTGTTGTTTTTGTTTTTTTATTATTTGAACCGAAAACAACTAGTTATTTATCTTCCTTATAATCAAAACACACCTAATACTTATACTTTAATTATTATTTTATCAGTATTAAAGAAAATAAGGATAATTTAAGCTAAGCGTGGCTCTGTCTACCCCGTAAGGGATAAAGACGTGATTCTATGTATGTATGTATGTATGTATAAGGATAATTTACTTTCATTTTAATTTCTTCCCGGTATATATAAAAAATATCGGGTATAAATGGGCATAAATTAATTTTTACCCATTCTACCCATTCTTTCCCATTTTTACCTTCCCGAAATTTATCCAAGCGCCCATCTCTAGTTGGGAATCTAAAGAGGTATGGAGGTGATGAAATTCAAACTGCTAAAACTATTGGTAGATAGGCATTATATTGTTCGTGACCTAATTAAATTACAGTTTATTACTAATTATGATTTTGCACTATTAATTATAATATAAATAAAATTATTATTTTATTTATATTATTATGACGAATTATACAATCATACCATTACAATATATTAAAGTATATTACATATTGAATTAATTAAGCCATACTATAATAAAACAGGAGTGAATAGAAATGAATAAGTTCTTGTAAAAATCTGAAAAAAATGTTTCACGAATAATACACAGCCTGATTTTAAAAACATTGATAAAATTTCTACTGGTGAAGAAAATTTCTACTTCGATCGCGTGGATTTCCCACGGGAACAGTGCTTTTTCCCCGGATGAAAGGCACCCTATGTCCTTCTCAATACTTCTAACTATGTGTAAAAAAATTCTCAGTCTGATCTAAGCCGAAGTTAAAATAAAAATAAAAGAGGCCTGCGCCGCAGTAGTAAGAAAGTAAATAATAAAAAAAATGTCTTAAAGCAGGACGGAATAATGTCATTCGAATAATTAAAAAAAAATACTACTGTCACTTTTTATATTCAAATATCGTTTTTCTATTCTTCTAATGTCGATTTTTATTGAAATAAAAATCAAAAATGAAATTAATAAAACAAAAAAAGTTTTTTTCAGTCTTAGGGCGCCGCTGATGACGTAACTACAGTCAACAAACACAAAGTACCTCTAATCCACGGCACAACGCCAGCGGCCTGAGCCTCAAGTCCTCCTGTCTCCTGCAGGCTTCCAGCTTCATGTGGCAGAGAGTGGGGTACAGTCTCAAGTCTGACGCGCACACTGGCGCCGCTGATGACGTAAAATTCACGCGGGCGAAGCCGCGGGCAAAAGTTAGTCTGTAATACAATTAAAGATGTTTTGATTTTTGTTAATTCTACTTTAAACAGCCATATAAAAAAATATGCATCATTATTTTCAAAATATTATTTGAATTCATATGATTTTAATCTGTTGTTTTTGTTTTTTTATTATTTGAACCGAAAACTACTAGTTATTTATCTTCCTAATAATCAAAACACACCTAATATTTATACTTTAATTATTATTTTATCAGTATTAAAGAAAATAAGGATAATTTAAGCTAAGCGTGGCTCTGTCTACCCCGTAAGGGATAAAGACGTGATTCTATGTATGTATGTATGTATGTATAAGGATAATTTACTTTCATTTTAATTTCTTCCCGGTATATATAAAAAATATCGGGTATAAATGGATATAAATTAATTTTTACCCATTCTACCCATTCTTTCCCATTTTTACCTTCCCGAAATTTATCCAAGCGCCCATCTCTAGTTGGGAATCTAAGAGGTATGGAGGTGATGAAATTCAAACTGCTAAAACTATTGGTAGATAGGCATTATATTGTTCGTGACCTAATTAAATTACAGTTTATTACTAATTATGATTTTGCACTATTAATTATAATATAAATAAAATTATTATTTTATTTATATTATTATGACGAATTATACAATCATACCATTACAATATATTAAAGTATATTACATATTGAATTAATTAAGCCATACTATATACATTAATTATGTAATTGTATTACATAATTAATGTATATAATAATATATAAGTATTAAAATTGAGTATGTAAACATATTACGTAACATTAATAAGATGTATACATACTAAATACATCTGTATTACATGTAGGTATGTATATGTATTACATGTTACACAATAATAGGTACTAAGTTACTTGATATAATATGTATCATTATTATATCAAGTATTACATAATTGTAATACTTGATATTACTAAATATGATGTAATAGTACTTTTACAGGTCATTGTATTTCATGAATAATTAGCTTTGTACATATTTTGCAAAATCAAATTGAAATAGACTTTTTAGGAAATGTCTTTCGTGGTTAATAAACGTTTTACTTTAGAATGTTTAGGTTTGAATTCATATTTGATTTATTTTCAACAAAAAGTAATAAAAACAAATTTAAAAATTCAATTATGTTTACACAAAATTCGAAAGGAAATAAAAACATACAAAGTCAACAAACAACGACATATTATGAGATCTTCGCTTATATTTATAAACATGAGTGCACATTCAGGAAAAACAGTTTTTTTTAAACAATATTGAATTCCCAGACTATGACTATTTAGTACTTATGGGTGATTTTAATGTTAATATACTAAAACCCGACAAAGATGAGTTTAAGAAATTGAATAATTTCTTCAATTATATGCAATTAGAACAGGTCATTAAGGACAAAGTACGCCTTTTATACCAAATGTATTGTTTTGGTTTAATAAAGTTTTAAATAAATAAATAAATTAAATGTTTATTACATTTTATGATGTTTATATGTTACTCCTTCCTGCAAATTCTATTAAACGAATTTCGATGAAATACTGGAAAGAGCAACAAGGACTTCCGCGCGCGGGGTGTTACAAGGCAATTTATATTCATATGCACAAAAAAATGATATTTTTTTTTGTGTAAAATGATATAACTCAACCTTTTTCAATTTTTTCATTAGAACGAGATAACATAGAACTGTATTTGTTTCAGTAATTTATTACCATGATTATTATCTATCAATATTAAAATTAAAAAAAAATATGTAACTTTCATGCAAAATGAGTATTTTCGCAGATTATGCTGTTTGCCATTCAAACATTCAAAAATACAAATCTTTCCATTTATAATATTATAGTGTAGATTATATTAGGCTTATTTTCCAAGTGGTTATCATCAGGATTCGTACCTATTTTATGGAAATAAGTTATTTAAGTACCTACTTAAAAGCCGCCACACACCAAAGGCGGAGGCGGAGCGGGTGCGGTATTGTGTGGCCGAGCACCACCCTCTATCTATAATAGTTTTCGCGGGCAGAACCCCCTTTCGGTCGTCTACTCTGTTTTCCACATTCATATTTTTTCAGGTGCTTCCTCACCCCCTCTACATTTTATTACTTTTTTCAAGTTTCAAAATAGATTTTTATTCTTTCACGCAAAATTTTCATTAAATATAGTATACTAATTAAACTAATACATATTATAAAGTACATATTATAAGAGGAAAGATTTCGTATTATGACTAGTAGACTCAAAAAGGTTAGTTAGTAGACTCAAAAACTACTGAGCCGATTCCAATAAAGAAATCCATCGTTCTAAACGTACCTACGTTGTCGCTGAGTAAAATAGGCTATTTATATATCACGGATGAAGCCGGGTTAGACCGCTAGTAGATTACATCTTGAATTAACTTAATACAATAATCCCTAAATTCTTAAGAAAGTGGTACCATAAGGCGTATGGCAGGCTCGTATGAAATGCAAAAGTTTGAATTATGTTTTAAATTATTAGGTAGTACCTACATCACTTTACTATTTCTATTTTAAACTAAAGATTTAAAAAGTAGAAAACTATTAGCATCTACCTTAAATAATAGCTGCTTTTAGTGTACAAAAATAAAATTAACGTCGCGTCATTAAACTATTCATAGCACGTAGTAACTATTTTATTAATCTGTGTCATAGGTTGGCGACCCTAGTTGTTTAACGCACACATTGACGTGTTCACGGATGTACAGTTTCATTTGTAGTACATAGTAGTAGGTATATTTGACGCCCCGTTTCTATGAAGCTCCCGCCCTGTGGCCTTGGACAGCTTGTTCATTGTTATGATTGGACCAATCGCGAATTGGACTAACCGCTAATTGGATCAACCGAGAATTTGACCAACCGCGAATTGGACCAGTAGCGAATTGGACCAACCGCGAATTAGACCAATCGCGAATTGGACAATTGGACCAATCGCGAATTGCAACCTATGCCCAGCAGTCAGATAAAAAGCCAACCATTGATTAACTAACAAAAAAACCCGCATTTTCAGGCCCCTATTTGAGAACCTCTGTATAAGACCAGAACGCAGAAATTTTCGTCATCCAGTAAGATATAATCACATACTTAAAATCCAAAATTAAAAGTCTGTAGGTCATTTAGTTCCGAAGTTAAGCGAAAGCACAGGGCGGGCGCTTCATAGAAACGGCGCGTCAAATATGCCTACTACTACTACAAATGAAACTGTATATCCGTGAACACGTCAGTAACACGTTAATGTGTGCGTTTTCATAGTCGAACGTCCCACAGTTACACAAGAACGGGGAGAAGTGCGGAAGGAGCGGGGGTGCCATATTGCGGGAGGGGCAGGGAGTTTCCTTTCTGTACGTAGTACTAATATTAATTCTGTGGCGAAAGCAAAGTTTCGCATTTATGAAGCCTCGGAGCGCGGCTAGTAAAATATATATATTTTTTAAATATTAGGTAAACAAAAAAGTTGTATAATTAGGTTGTTGGAACCTCCTTTTAGGTAAGCAAAGAATATGCCAATCAGAATCAATTCATCAATACATATATTGCAAATCGACCGTCACGGACAGAGTCTCAAGTCTTTATTAAAAATAATATGAATGAAGTATAATTTAGCAAAAGTAAGTCAGGGATTGCAGCTACAGAAGAAAATTCTTCATGCATATTGTACAGTACATCTCAGTAAGCCCATATTGGGGAATTCTAGTCATCTTCTAAATTAACGAGTTACGTCAAAGTTATAATGATGTAACAGTTTTTTCTTTACAGTACTAGGTCAAGATTGGCGAACAATGCTATTTGGTATTTGCGTGTTTCACGCAATAATTCAAGAGCGTAAGAAATTTGGTCCTTTAGGGTGGAACATCACATACGAATTTAACAACAGTGACCGTGAATGTAGTACGGCGGTGACTATTTAAAAAATTGTTTTAAGTACTAAATATGTGTATACGAACTGCTCTTTCTGGGGAACGTATCTTTGTAGGCGGCCTACCCCTTTTGTGGTGCCCCCCGTTCCTCCTTCTTCCTCTCCTCTTCTTTTTCTTGTGGTCGCCCTCCTGTTCCGGTGGTACCTCCTGGTTTTGGGGTGGTACCCCATGCCCACTGTAACCATTTTTTCCAGGATAAAAAGTGGCCTATGTGCTATTCCAGGTCATTATCTAACTCTGTACCAAATTTCATCGAAATCCGTCCAGTAGATTTTGCGTGATTGAGTAACAAACATCCTCACAAACCCACCGGAAGAAAAAGTTTTTCTTAGATTCGAAATTTATTTAATTTGTTTTGAGTAGGTAACTTGGTTTTAATTTGATTAAAACTAACATGAGAAATAGTCATAATGATTTTTTTAATACGGATTACGGACTCGCTTTCGACTTTTCCATCCACAATCATTCGTTGACCAGACTATGTTGAGAGGATGGATGAAAAGAGATTGACGAAAGGTATTTATAACCAACATCAGGTGAATGGAAAAGTTGGTCAGGGTCAACCTCGAAGAACGCACTTCGACCAGTGTGCCATACACTTTGATTAGTGATTAATGTGAGTGGCTTGTTTAGTGTTGAGTGTTTAGCAAAAAACAAGTAAGGGCAGTTTCTGTTTAGTGTTAAGTGTATAGTGATTAGCGAAGTACACGGCTAATCACGCGTTCTATTTTTTCTGCGAGTGGAACAATCATGTGGTGTGGTGCCGGCGCGCCTGTATATTTGAGACTATTGAAACGTAAATTTTGTTTAGTTTTATTGGTTTTGCTCGTTGATATTTAATATGTAAGTGTCAACGTATCTTGGCACGTGTTAATTTTTCTGTAAAAAAACTGTGTTTCTGTGCAAAAATGTATAATTTCGTTTTGTTATACCAACTTGAATTATTTACTATTTTTATTTTAAGAAGGCGCCGCCGTACGTTAGTGCAACCATCACATTTATATCAAAACATGTAAAAAAAAAAACTGTGCGTTTCAATAATAAATAAAAATAACAATTTATTTCTGTTTTTTTATTGCTTGCTGAATACTTGTGGGATATTTTTACAGCATTGTTGAATTTAGGGTCAGCTAATTTTATTTCTGACATACCTTAAGTCTTTACACTACAATTTGCTAGAAAATTCATCGCTTAAGCGAACAATCATATTATCTATATCTAGATACACGTAACGTCCCCGCTTATAGTACTCTTTTTTGAGCGTCTCAACGTAATGGCAGCAGTTTTTCCATATAATAACCTTACAAAAGAGGATGTCCGCACCACTATAAATGAAACTGTACCTACTTATATTAATTCTGTGATATAGTGACAGGTTGCTAGCCCATCGCCTATGACAAGAGTCCCTAGTTGAACATCCTTCCCCATAGTTAACATTCTATCACTACTTCAATTTTACTTTCTATGAATTAAAATCGAAGTTTTACCCGTGAGAAATTCACGCGGGCGAAGCTACGGGTACAAGTCAGTTTTGTATAAAAATAAAACATTCATTTCCAAAACTGTATGTTTTTGGAAATTAATGTTTGTTTGGAATGTTATTAGGTACACATAAATATCTACACTATAGATAGATTGCAATAAAATTTGGTAATATCTATCTGATATCTTATAAGTGTTCCGTTTTTGCCTTTTGAGGTACGGAACCCTAAAAATGAATCCTAGCAACTAATCAATAAAACAATTAATATTTTAATCCTCAGTGGCACGGCGGGCTGACGTGCGAGGCGGCGGCCGCGTCGTCCTCGTCCGGGCTGGGCAGCTCAAAGGTACCCATGACGCTAGCTGCAATTAATTAAATTGTCTTTCTGAAGAAAACACATTAAATTTGCCAGCTGCTTCTTATGCCTTGCAGATTGTAAAAGTCAATCGAGGAAAAGGGCTTTAAACTGGGGATTCCTCCACTTATAGGCGATGGGGCTCTGAACAATACTTGCCCATACAGAAATCTATGAGAACGCCTTAATCAACGCACTCAAAGCTACAATTTTGTAAAAAAATCCTCATTAAAATGCTACCCCTCAATTCCAGAGTGAAACCAACGGACCCACCGACACAAATCGACCACCCATACTTGCTTCTGGCATGATAGGGACCAATACTTGTGTTGTTCTTCAACCCTTAGCACAGGGTGGAAACTTCATAGAAACGGGGCAGGGCATCATATACACCTACTAATACTACAAATGAAACTGTATATCCGTGAACATGTCAATGTATGCGTTTTCATAGTCATAGCCTCATAGCACAGATTACTTAAAAACCCTATACCCTTTTAACTACTTTGTGGTCATAGCGTCCCAATCCGCAAAACAACAGGGAAGAAGTACGGGGTACTCAGGGGTACGCCAGGGAGCTTCCTTTCTGAACGTAGTACTTATATTAATTCTGTGCCCTTAAGGTAATTTCACCTGGATTTACAAAATCCTTTATAAGCGTTCATTTAGGTACAGTTATAATGTACAAAAAATCACTGCAAAATTTTGCGTTTCAATATTCAGTTCTTTCGACAGAGCGTTGATGCGTCAGTTAGTATCTATTTCATAGATTAGCTTTTACCTTCGACTTCGCTCGCATAAATTTTGTTTTTCACCCCATTGGGGATGATATTTCCATAAACCACTGCCAAATTTCAATTTTCTACGCTCAGTGGTGTTTCAAAATCAATTAAAATCAAAAATTCTTAATTAAAACTTGGCCTTCAAATGAGGCACTTTTTTATGTCGAAAACTAATTATAGGTATAAACATAGTACCTATATATAGGTAAGTCTCAAAGCTGCAAACTACTAGCATTTCGGAACGACCATTGCTGAGAAGAAATGCCGAAAGAAACTTATTAAACAGATCTTTCTCAGTTTCGTCCCTGCCTACGTTGATACGTTATATCGGGGAATTTCTGTTTCAAATTTTTGTAGAGGCTTTATTTCGCTGAAATGAGGATGCTGCGACGGATGAGCGGGGTCACACGAATAGACAAAATAAGGAATGTTTATGTAAGAGAAGGTTTAAAGGTTGCGCCTATGAATGAAAAAGAGGAAGTTTAAAGGTTGCGCCTATAAATGAAAAAGTAAGGAGTAATAGATTGGCCTGGTTTGGACATGATGTAATGTGAAGAGAAGATCAACATCCAATTAAAAAGACGTTGAATAGGAAGGTGGTCACAGGAGAAGAGGAGACCCAAGAAGAGGTGGATGGACTGCGTGAGGGACCGTGTAAATGACTTTGGCGGGCTATACAAATGGTAAAGCTGATAAGAAAGTGTTGTATGGAAACTCTACCTTATTTTCGTAGACCTTTTCAACGATACCACAAACAAGGGGATGCGCTCAAAAAAATATTTCACCCCCCTTTACATGTATGGTACCCTTAAAATGGGGAGGTACCCTTAAAAAGGGGTAATTTTAAATTTTTGTATTTTTAAAAATGAGATCTATTTGTGAAGTATCCTCGAACCAAGTTACATGCAAATCAGTCCATAAACGTAGAAGATATTCTGCTGTGACAGACTAGGACGGATGGACTGAACAATCTTATAAGGGTTCCTTGTCGGTCCTCGGAACCCTAAAAAAGGTTCGTGCTAAGTCCTGTTATATTATCATTCGTAAAATTCAGGAATAATGGATTAATTAAATTTTTCATGAAATACCTTCTGTCTGATATATGAAATATTTTGAATCAAAGGGAAGGGGTCGCACACATTTTACACCTGATTTCTCACTGCTGGGGCTGCTGGTGCCGCTACTGCTTCTTCTTTTAGAATTACCCTCTAGGTTCAGCAATCGACGGTGGGTAATTAACCGATTATAAAGCAGACCAGAGGCAGGCAAGGCCTGCCGCTTCTTTTGTTATAGATGCATTATGTTGCTCCAAAGTTACGCAGCGTAACTTCTTACAGCGACGGACCTAAGCATGTCGACACTACGTACATGGAAATACCTGTTTATAACGTTGACAAGCCACAACCTCTGGATATACGTAAAGCCAGGTTAGAAACGGTCTCCGCTCAGCATGTGACATGCTGTCGCGCCTGGCCAGCCGCTTGAGAGCGTTGCCGCGCTCTAGCTGCTCCAGCACTCGGGACGACGCAGCTGCGCGCGCATGACACGTATTCCGCGCGCACTTGGTTGATTTAACAACCTTTTTTCTAACTCTGTAAACCCGGTCTTCATGTTGTCCACGTCATTCCCAAGGCTGGTGACCCTTTCGTCCATTAAATCTACATCCTTCCGTAATTCGGTTACCTCGCCGCTAACCTCGCATACTGCTGACAACACTTTTTGTTCCAACTTCGCAATTTTTTTCTAACGAGAAAATTTTATGCAATCGTGTTTTTGAGTAACATAATCCCTCGTGCTAGTCCTGAAGTTTGCTATATCTTAATTTTACATTCAGTTTTACATTAATGTAGATCTTACAGACGATCATGTGAAGCAATCTATCAGTACGTTTATGGTCGGAAGGATGTGACAATGGAGACCGACCATAAACCGTTGGAAGGGTTATTTCAAAAACCCCTAGATTCAGTTCCGGCTAGGCTGCAGCGAATGATGCTTCGTATACAAGGGTATGATTTTAAAGTTGCATACAAACCGGGCAAATATATGTTTGTAGCGAAAAAAAACGATAGAGAAATGGTTAGTTTTAGTATAGGTATATTCAAAGTATGGCATCTCCGTATGTGGAACAAGTTGGTCTGCCGGCTGTCAGTGGTCGCATTTCAGAGCGATGATGCGCGAAAGTCACTGCATAGTTACGAAATAAAACGGTAAAAGAAATGGTCAACCATCAGATCGATGAAATCTACGATCAATGATTAAATTAAATTGAAAAGTCATTAACGTATATGGAGTTCCTGCGTACGTAACGAGAACAGATATGTTTGTAATGAATAGAAGTGAATGCGGAAAAGAGTTTAGTGTTGCAATGGGCAGGGTCATTGACCTTCATCCGGGTGCAGACGGATTGGTTAGGGTAGTGACTCTCAAAACAAAGTCAGGCACTCTCAAAAGGCCCATAACATAATTATCACCATTATTATGTGACGAAGAAAACAAGTCCATTCAGCAACATCTCATGTTATCACTACGCCAACGTCAAGGAAGCATGGATAAGGTTTTGTCCAAAAATCTCGACTAAGATATATTTCATATGATTATTTGTCTGGGCATCAGGAACTTACTAAACTTATTCTGTTTAAAGGAAAATAAAGTTAATGTATCTGCTACAAGTGTTTAATTGATATTACTAGTAAAACCTTTGAAAAATCAGTCGTATTTGATATCAATCTGTGTTATTTTCAAAAAGCTGTGTAGTGTGTGTGTGTTTGCGTCCAAAAGGACAGTGTAAATAAAAATGAAATTTAAGCCGACTATAGATCATTTTAAATAACACGCACTGTATCCAAGGCTCTTGAAACAGTGGTCGAGGGTCCGATATAGGTCGGGTCACTAATATCAGCTAACATCGTATATCTATACGTCCGTCTTTGTTTCATATCGCTCGAACTTGGCCCCGATTCTGTGTTATTGATGTGTTACTGTTAGATAATCTGAGGTAATTGTGTTTGTTAGTAGATTGTTGCTAAGTGTACGTGACTTCATACGAGTATGCTCGTATACGAGCTAGATATTACAGATTTGATTTTCTTATATCATTCTTCATTTCGTACATTCATTATCCTTTCATCCTGATTTATTCTATTCTTCAAAAAGAAAAATTTCAACACACCTCGTAAAATTTAATTTTATTACCTCGTATTTCGGCCCATAATACCATATAATATTATGCACGCAAGCTTTTTTACTTTACATTATTTTAAACCGCCGCCGTAAATGGCCGTATACCGTAATCAATATCCAAATGAGGAAGAAATTTTTTTAATGAATTTCTTCTGTCTATGATATGAAGTTACATTTGTACAAGATTGCAAATCAGTTGTGTGTATCCACAAAGTAAATGTAAGGGTTGTAATGACCTACATAGCGCACTTGTATCATAATGTACCATTATTTTTTACCAAAGCATCATTCCTTTTCTGGCCCAATTCTAAACCATTTCCGATTTGAGACGAGGAGAAGACACACGATAAAAATAACGTTAGATTCCTTCTTAAATCCTTCACTTCCCCACGGCAAAGTCATAAATTTAGTAAAACTGACACCGGCCTGACCTCGCAAGCCATTGTACCAGCAATCAGAGATGTGGGGCGAAGGATCACCGTATCCTCATTAAATGTCTAGGCTGATTCCGCCGGTCTGGCTTAGGATTTTACGAAGTTACTGTATGTAGAGACTAGGCGAACTGGCCATAGACTCTACTACCTGGCCATAGGTAGATTGGTATAGATAGAACGTTTTTCTCGATAGGTAAATATTGAACATAACTATTACTAGTGGTTCTGTGAGAACAGTAGACCTCGCGAGCCCTTCCACGAAATAACCGATATTTTACCGTGTCCCTGGCTTAGAAGAGTTTTGAAACCAACCTACCAATGCTGTAAAAAAAGTAAAAAGTTCTTGTGGTTGGTCAATACCACTAAAAAATCGACTGAGACCTGCCTTTTCCGCCTCGAAATAATATAAATAATAATAATAAATATTTACGGACAAATCACACAGATTGAGTAAGTTCAAGACTTTACGGGATGCTAATTTAACAATACTATATTTTATTACATATACCTATGTATAGATAAATGAAAATAAACTTGACGTTAATTTAACAAAAACAAAAGTTATGGAATTTCATTCATATCAAGCACAGCCATTACAGCTTCAAATTAATTATAATAATTGTAATATTGACATTGTAAATACTTTTAAATTTCTTGGACTTCATTTAGATTCACATTTGAATTGGAAAGAACATGTAAATGCTGTTTGCCTAAAACTCAATAGATTTATTTTTGCGATTAAGAGAATAAGAGAAACTGTATCAAGGCAGGCAGCATTAATGGCTTATTATGGCTATGTGGCTTCTGTTCTTGGCTATGGATTAATACTGTGGGGGAACTCTGTTGAGGTGAACCGAGTCTTTTTTATTCAAAAAAGATGTGTACGAGCTATCTGTAACGCTTATTTCTTGGACTCGTGCCGACCATTATTTAAACAACTTGGAATTCTAACTCTAGCGTCAATGTATATAAGAGATGTGTGTATTTTTGTTAAAAAACATCCAGATTTCTTCAGGTGTCGTAACCAGGTACATTTAAGACCACAGCGGCCACAATATATTAATTTATTGGACAAGCCACCTTGTAATTGCTATATATATAAAATGAATGTTTAAAATATGTGCATAATTATATATAATATGCTCCCAAATTCAATAAAGGAACTACATGGGAAGAACTTTGACAATGTTTTGACTGCATGGCTGTTAGAAAATACTTTTTATGACATTAATGAATATTTGAATTTATGTAACTGACAATGTGATTTAATGTGTAATACGAATTTAAAATTTTGCATGCCTTACTTTAAGGTTGAATACAATGTACCTGTGTTAAATTGTTACATCTTCTATAAACTGTATTCTTGTAAATAAATATTGATTGATTGATTGATTGATTGATAAATATCCAAAACCCACGTCAATCTGAAAAAGATTATTTTCCATCTTGACCCGACCGGGGATCGAACCCGGGACCTCTTGTGTGGCCGTCTGGCGTGATGACCGTTAGGCCACGGAGGTCGTCAGTCGTCAGAAATGCATGGTTTGACCTATTGGTTATAGGTATGTGTGATGAGGTGGTTGCTGGGGAGTCGAACCCCGACCACTGTCTTCAGCATAAAATCCCTGTTACCTGAAGGGTATGACAGGGTTTGATCGAGCCTAAGGGTGATTCTAGTGGGAGGATAAATACCAAATACGGATAGGGTTTAACAATTAGTTATTTATTACCATCTAATACAATGTTTCCTTATAGCTACTTACGCTAGGACACCTTATGAGCTAACATATGATTTACAAGCACTAATTCAACTACCCCTGGTTTTAACGGTATGGCCCGAACGCCCCCCAGCGACAGGCTGCGCGGGCCCTGGTAAACGGGATGCACCTATAGAGGCGCAAAACGGAAACGTGGCGCGAAAGCCGCGCTGACGTTTGGTGATCCTGCAGGAGGATAGCGGTAGCACCACACGGGGTGCCGGAACGGATTGAACACGCGTGGGATAGAATTAAGGGTACGGAACGGACCCACGGGTTCGGGATTTTAGGCGCGCGCGAGCTGCCGTGAAGCGGCGCTATATGGGCGACTACGGGTGCCCTCTTACGGGACGGGGAACGAGTCCCTTACGGGGGACCGTATTGATCGAAGGGTTAATAATCGGGATTCCTACGGGGTAGTGTTAGCGGGATGAATTGGGGGTGAAGTAGCCTGCTATCGAATGCGAGGGTAATCACACCGACCACAAACCACGACTCCCGAATTCCAGGGGGAACCACCCCTATCGAACGCGGGAAACCACGCCGACCAGGGTGTTCAACAGGGAATGAAAGAGGGTGGAGCGACCTGCTATCGAACGCGGGAAACCACGCCGACCACACGCCACAACCCCCAATTCCAAGGGGAGGAAATATGTTAGCGGGACGTAGGGGTTAAATGACCCACTATCGAATGCGAGGGTAATCACACCGACCATGGGCCACTGGGAGAGGGAGAACTGCTTGCGCAGCGAGCACTTGGGAATGAGTGCTGAAGTTGCTAGGGCCGGCTCGGTTTATATAGGGCCGCGGCGCGTCGGTTGTGACCGGTTAGAACTGGTTTCGGCCGGCGGTCGGGGGGGCGGCTCGCCTGTCGCTGTGTGCGTTGCGTGCGTCTGCAGCTGTGTGCCTGTGACGTGCCGGCCCGATGTGGGTAGGTACGTTACATTCCCCCCGGTGTCGGAGGATTTTACCTGTGGGAAAATCACCTATTAAATTACACGGATATATATTTCTCCTTAAACTCATTCTCTAACTTTCTTTCCCCTGAAGAAGTTATGGATGTCCTTGTGTCAGCCTACATGACAATGAAACTGAAAGTGTGTGTAGACATGACTAGGTCTAAGTTTTTTTTTTTTTTCCATATTTGATACATTTATGTTTGCATTTTTCTATTACCTTAAAGGAGATTCCCCACTGTGCATACTATAAATTTATTAAAAATTTCGGATTAAAATATAATTAACGGACTATTTAAAAAAACGGTAAATTATTATAACCAAAAGGTTTTAAACAAAGTTTCTACAGGTATTGTACCTACTATTTACAAATATACTTTACTTTCTACTGTAGGTATATACCTATCTTTTAATAACTTTATCTTTCAACTAGTACAAACAAATAAAATATTCTAATCTAAATATTAATTTTCTGAAATGGTTTCCCCATTTTAATATTTGTATACCAAAAAAATCATCGATTACATTAGGTATTTGAGGTCATCATTGCCTCTTTCTACAATAGGTTAATTTAACACTAAAAGTAAAAAATATATGAATATAATCTTTAAATCTTTTACTACAACCAACGTGAACATTCCACTTGTAGTACCTTGCGTATCCGCTAGATGGTGCTACGTGTTCCATTCTACGTTATTTCTAGGTAAATCTAAGACCTTGAAGGTTTTGTCAAAATTATGTCGTACAATAGTCATTAATCTATTGACGATGATTTTCTAACTATGTTAGTGTTACAAGAATTTAATTTGTAAACCTGGTTATGCCTTATTTCAAACATATTCCAATTTAAATTGTATCATTTAAATGATTCTTAAACCATGTTAGTTGAGACGCTCGGCATGGTAAACATTTCACGGCTACCCACTATTATTCTCTGCCGGCTGTTAGCAACTAATGGTTTTTATCGGATACCGCCCCGTAGTCAAAAACCTAGTAAGTACTTAGCGTGTTGATGATTACAATGTTACCTAAGTTTGTATGTCATCGCGTCTTTGTCTTACGGGTAGTACGGAGCCTCGGGGCGTTATGCTTTAACTTTAACTTCTGTTTCGGATTTTATTTATCGGAAATATTGTTTCTGTGATTCTTTGAAACAAAATTTATTTACGGATAGGACAGAGCCTCGGGTTGTAATGATCATTAAGGAATTCTTTTTTCGGTATTTATTTATCGGATATTGTTTTCCTGTTTCTGAAAATCAATATTTATTTTACGGATAGGACACAGCCTCGGGTTGTAATGATCATCACTGAATTCTGGTTTCGGTATTTATTTATCGGATATTGTTTTCTTATTTCTGAAAATCAATATTTATTTTACGGATAGGACAGAGCCTCGGGTTCCGGGTTTTTCAGAACGTTAATTTTTATTTTGGTTAAGCCACTATTTGTGGGAAAAAATAATAATAATTTATTTTTCGGTTTTGGTTTTGTTACGGTAAAGGTAGAATCTCTTGTTATTTAATTTATTATTTATTTATTTGTGTAATTACCTATGTGTTTATATTTTGCTATTATTTTTTTTTTTCCCAGGAGATATTCTCCTGAGACATCGGATTAAATTAAAAAATTTTTTTTTTTCCTTTGTGCAATATCGCGATTTGGTTTAGTACGGCGGTGACTATTTAAAAAAAATTGTTTTAAATACTAAGTATATGTATACGAACTGCTCTTTCTGAGGGACGTATCTTTGTAGGCGGACTACCCCTTTGTGGTGCCCCCCGCTCCTCCTTCTTCCTCTCCTCTTCTTTCTTGCGCAGTCGCCCTCCTGTTGTGGTGGCAACTCGTGGGTTTGGGATACCTCTGTCGGTTCTTGGTATTGCGGCGGTGGTTGTTGTATTGCGGCACAATGTTTTTCGGTAGGGGTTGGTGGGATTTTTGGTCTGATTCTTTTTCTCGGACCAACGGGTTTTTTACGGGATCTGGGTAGGGGTCCAATCAGGTCGACTGATATAACTTCCGAGGGGATTTTACTGTTATTAATATGCATCATCCCTGCCTTTTTTCCTTGGGAAGATTTTTGTTTCTGGCATATTTCGCACCGGTTTACATATTTTGCTACATCCCGGAACATTGCTGGCCAATAGTATCGTTGGCTTATCCTGTTTAGGGTTTTTGATGTTCCCATATGTCCTGACGTGGGTGAGTCATGATTTTGTTCTAATATTTCCTGTATTTTCTCTTTTGGGATACATAATTTCCATTCCGCCTCGTTGTTCACGCGAATGCCGTACGCCGGATTGCTTATTTTTCTATACAATTTCCCATCCTTTATTTGGTAGTTTTGAGAATCACTTGGGTTTTGCTGCGTCTCTTGTTCTTTTCTTTGGTACCAGCCTATGTTATTTTTTCTTGTTATCATGTTCACGGGTTTCCTTGACAGTTTATCGGCTATTACATTTTGTTTTCCGCTTCGATATAATATTTTGAAATCATATTGTTGTGGTTCTAATGCCGATCTTCCTGTAGGTTCTTTTACGGTGGGTTTTTCTTCCGGGAATTTCTTTAATTCTTCTTGTAGTTCAGCTGACAGAATTTCATTGGATTCCTCCGTTTTTTCTATGTCCGACACCTGTTCTTTTCTTTTCCATACGCATGTGTATCCGCATTGCTGTAATACATCCATGCCTAGTATGATACTTCGCGTTGAAGGTAGGAGAAAAACTGTTTGTTTCAATTTGTATCCCATAAGTTCTAAATGTACTGACTTACTTCGATGGATTTTTACTTCTGAACCGTCTGCTAGTATCACAGCTGTGTTTTCTTGGTTGTCGACTGCTTCCTCCGCCGTTTTACAGTTGTCCCATATCTTCTTGTTAATATATGTACATGTTGAACCTGTGTCTACTAACGCTTCATATGTCTTGGAATTAACTTTCACATTGACATACGTTCTGTTATCGTTTTCTGGTTTATTTAGTGTGCATGCTCCCTGTCTCGAATTTCTACAGCAATCTTTGCTTAATTTTCCCATTGTCCCGCATTTACTGCAAAAGATCTGCTTCTGTCCTCTGCACTCCTTGGAGTTATGATTTGGTTTTCCGCAGTTCCAGCAGTGTGTTTTTTCATCGAAACTAGGGTGTATTTTTCTGCCTTGTTGCGCTTCGTTAGACTTATTAAAATCCCTTCTTGGGTAGCTTCTTGTCCTATTTTCCTCATAGGATATATTTTCAAAATCGCCCGCCATGGCTATTAAGTCCTTAATTTTTGTAAAGTCGTGTCTTTTTACGTATAATTTATATTTCGGATTCATGTTATTATATATTATTTCTGTAGATTCATTTTCACTCATCTTTCCATGTCTACGTATAAGTGTCTGCATTTCTGTTAGATAATCGGTGAATTTTTCATTCGGCCATTGTTTTCTTGCTGCTATGCGGCTGAGTAAATTGGCTTCATAATTCCTCGGGAAATAAAATAATTTGAAATCATCTTCGAAGTCCTTCCATGACTTCCAACTTTGACTATTATTTCGGTGCCATAATAAGGCTTTCCCTTTTAGTAGTTTAGGTACGAATTGTAGCAATTCGTTCTTGTCCCTTGAAATGGTATGAATCAATTCTTCGATTCTTTCCAGAAACTCCACCGCATCCCCTGATGTGTCGAAGGTGGTGTTCCATTTTGAAAATATTTTTTCAATGTTTCTGAGTTCTTTTGTGTCCGCCATTTTTGTCGTTTCTGCCTCCTCGAAGTCCTCTTCTAACGGGCAGTCTTCCTCGGATTTTTCCTCGGACGTTTGTTTAACTTCTTCTTCTTTAATTACTTGGGTAAGGATTTTTCTGAGTTCCTCCACGGTTTTATCGGCTGCGGACACCCCCTTTTCTTCCAGTTCTTTTACCAGGTCTTCTTTCTTCAACTTGTACACCCGGGACGTTGGCATGTCGATTATTTAACTACTACCTAACCCTAAGTTGACTACGGAACGGTTCACGATTCTTGTTTAATTTCGGATAACGGAATATTTTATATGATATTTACTCCCTTTTTCTACCCTCAGGCTCTCCCGGCTTGGGATAATTTATGTAAACAACCCCACAGTGGGTTTTTTAGTTGGGCGCCAATGTGATGAGGCTTGGGCCCACCCGGTTTGGAATTATTTATGCAAAACTACCCCACAGTGGGTTTTTTAGTTGGGCGCCAATGTGATGAAGCTTGGGCCCACCCGGTTTGGGATTATTTATGAAGAACTACCCCACAATGGGTTTTTTAGTTGGGCGCCAATGTGATGAGGTGGTTGCTGGGGAGTCGAACCCCGACCACTGTCTTCAGCATAAAATCCCTGTTACCTGAAGGGTATGACAGGGTTTGATCGAGCCTAAGGGTGATTCTAGTGGGAGGATAAATACCAAATACGGATAGGGTTTAACAATTAGTTATTTATTACCATCTAATACAATGTTTCCTTATAGCTACTTACGCTAGGACACCTTATGAGCTAACATATGATTTACAAGCACTAATTCAACTACCCCTGGTTTTAACGGTATGGCCCGAACGCCCCCCAGCGACAGGCTGCGCGGGCCCTGGTAAACGGGATGCACCTATAGAGGCGCAAAACGGAAACGTGGCGCGAAAGCCGCGCTGACGTTTGGTGATCCTGCAGGAGGATAGCGGTAGCACCACACGGGGTGCCGGAACGGATTGAACACGCGTGGGATAGAATTAAGGGTACGGAACGGACCCACGGGTTCGGGATTTTAGGCGCGCGCGAGCTGCCGTGAAGCGGCGCTATATGGGCGACTACGGGTGCCCTCTTACGGGACGGGGAACGAGTCCCTTACGGGGACCGTATTGATCAAAGGGTTAATAATCGGGATTCCTACGGGGTAGTGTTAGCGGGATGAATTGGGGGTTAAGGAGCCTGCTATCGAATGCGAGGGTAATCACACCGACCACAAACCACGACTCCCGAATTCCAGGGGGGAACCACCCCTATCGAACGCGGGAAACCACGCCGACCAGGGTGTTCAAGAGGGGATGAAAGAGGGTGGAGCGACCTGCTATCGAACGCGGGAAACCACGCCGACCACACGCCACAACCCCCAATTCCAAGGGGAGGAAATATGTTAGCGGGACGTAGGGGTTAAATGACCCACTATCGAATGCGAGGGTAATCACACCGACCATGGGCCACTGGGAGAGGGAGAACTGCTTGCGCAGCGAGCACTTGGGAATGAGTGCTGAAGTTGCTAGGGCCGGCTCGGTTTATATAGGGCCGCGGCGCGTCGGTTGTGACCGGTTAGAACTGGTTTCGGCCGGCGGTCGGGGGGGCGGCTCGCCTGTCGCTGTGTGCGTTGCGTGCGTCTGCAGCTGTGTGCCTGTGACGTGCCGGCCCGATGTGGGTAGGTACGTTACATATGTATATTTATGTAATTTGCGCAACAAAATTAAAGTTCAAAAAAGAAAGTTCAATTTGAAATCGAATCTATTATATAAGGTCTCCTTTAATCAAGCGCAAATATTTTAAGGGCTGCTCAAATAAAAATATCTACTTGGGTTTTTCTGCTTTTTACAAAAATCGACACGCTAGTTTCAGAGATATTAGTGGTTTTCCATTTTAGAAATTTCATGTAAAGAAACACCCTGTGTACAACATTACTATTCCTTAGCATAATTTTTTTACTACGATCATTTCATTGCTCCGCCCACATTTGAACAGCTGATACACCGCGACCTTTCGGATGACCGTCGAGAGTTCGAGACTAATAAAATACAGAACTTCCACTCAAGGGCATATGATAAGTATCTACCCAATTACACAGATAACAACAATACAACATCGTCACTACGACAAAGTCTGTAATTTAAGTACCTACCTAGGCAGAAAATTCTCTCGTGTGTTTAGTTAAGACCAACGCTTATCTTGGCTTAAGAAATTCATCACATAGGTACCTAATCATCGACTGTAAAAAGTACACATTAATCATATTAACAGCAGTAGGTAAGTACTTACCTACTTGCAATTCGACCGTACGATAGTTTGCCAATTTGGTGAATAAAAACTAATGTACCTAGATCCTACCGATAACCAGATCCAGGTTGCATCCTCAGCTATGAGCTGTGATACGCTGGAAGCGAACACCGAACACGAAGAACGAACTTCACGTTAAACGTTAAAAGAAATCGCTTATCTGCAATGTATTTAGTCTTTGCATTGCCTACTATTATTTTACTACTAAATAATATCAAGCGGCGAAAACATCACAAAGGCGACACCGACAAAGTCAAATGCCGAAATCACACACTATTCAGTAACCAGAGATTAAGCTTCTTGCTATGCACATGTTGCATGTTAGTATTGTTCGGCTTATTGATTTTTGTATTATTAGAACTTTGAATAATAAGTCAAAATTATGTTCAGATTCAAATGATTTTTATTAAACGATTTTTAATTTGGCTTGTAATAAATAAATACGGACAAGTTCCGATACAATTGAGGTGTTCGATGGCCTCAGCCGTGGGAGCAAGCATTGCTAGAGTTTACACATGTTAGGCAACCTCAGGCGTGGTCCCTAATACATGGATGACCACAAATAGCACAGAAATATCTGTTAAGCAGTTGATACAGGTTATCCTGATTGATAGCAGTTATTCAAGTATGATAGCAGTTAGTCAAGATTATAGCTAATAACATAATACCGACACAATCGGTTTAAAATTTTACTTTTTTGCACACGATTTTCATTATTACAATACAATGGTAAGCCTCATCTTACTCGATATTGTAGCTTTAGCTCTGTACGCGTACAGAAAGTATTCTGTGCTACGCGAAGGCGGTTTCTTTTGCGGCGACGTTTGTCGGCAAACGACACGTGTACACCTTTTTTTGAATTACTTTTTCTCTTTCTAATTCTAAGTGATCGACTATTTCTGTCCTCCTTCGCGCGAATCACTTTCCCCGCCCCCAAATTTTAGTGTTTTTCAGTCGGTATTAATTGCTCAATCAGGCGAGTTGTTTGTTTGCATTGCAATAATGCCATATCAATACTCCGACCAGGATTACCTGAACATGGTAATTTGTTACCATGACGCTGACGAGACGTTATCACGGGCTCGGGAACTCTTTGTCGAGCGACATGGCCGTTTATTAAATCTGCGTACCATTCTTGGTGCTGTGCAACGACTTCGCGAGTATGGCAGCTTCCGTCCACCTTTGGAGGCAGGAAGACCACGCTATTCTTCGAGGCTGGAGGAGAATGTGCTGGATTTCTTCCAGCGGCATCCGTTCGCCAGCTGTACAGATGCTGCGGTACATTTTAACGTGTCCAGCAACTACGCGCTAGAGGTGCTTCATCGAAACGGATTTTATCCGTATCATATCATGAGGGTTCAGGATATCCTCCCTCCGGACTGTGAAAAACGGGTGGAATTTTCGCAGTGGTTGAGACGTAATAGGACCTACAACATTTTGTGGACGGACGAGTCAACCTTCACTAGAGTTGGCCTGTTCAACATTCACAATGCACATTACTGGTGCCAGGAAAATCCTCGGGCAGTACGCCCCGATCATTTCCAGCACCGGTTCAGTGTGAATGTGTGGGCAGGCCTCTTAAATGAAGAATTGCTTGGGCCAGTGTTCCTGGATCGCTTAAACGGGGAAACCTATTTGAACTTTCTCCAAAATGTGTTGCCGGACCTGCTTGCCGAAATTCCAGTCCGGTCGAGGCGCTGGATGTATTTCCAGCACGACGGCGCGCCGGCGCATTATAGCCTCCGTGTTCGGGAGTACCTCAATGAACAGTACCAGAGCCGTTGGATTGGACGCGGTGGTCCAATAGCCTGGCCGCCACGCTCGCCTGACCTGACTCCTTTAGACTTTCATGTATGGGGTAGGGCTAAGGACTTAGTGTATGGACATGACGGCCATATGATCCGAACAGCCGAAGAACTGCGCGCACGGATTGTAAGGGCATTTGACACTATGCGTAGTGACCGGGAAGTACTCGCAAAAGTGCGTTCCCATTGTGTGGCCCGGGCCAATGAGTGTGTGAAAGAGAACGGTGGATATGTGCAAAATCTAATGAAATGAAGGTCAAATAATTTTCAATAGGTAAGCTAATGTAAACTTTTGTACATATCAACTGGTGTAAATAACTTTTTGTAAATAGTAATGAATCTTGTAAATAGTGATGAATTTTAACTTTTAAACACGCCAAGTTAATGCAAAAACTGATTGCCTAAGCAGGTAGGTAAACTAACTAATTTTATTATTTATTTTTAAACCTAAAACCTACCTAGGTGACTACTACAAATTTGCAATAATTTGACAGTCCAAAGCCTGAGAAAGTGTGATGGAAAGTTAAAATTCTAGGTAATCATCTGATTAAGGTCAACAGCGGTCAGTCATACCAATGTTATTAAGTGTCGTGTATAAAAAATAAAAAAAAATAAAAAGTGTATGTTGTGGGTGTGCGCAGGGGTCTCCAACTAGGGTCTCTATTGTTTCCCCTAATTTTTTGTACTCCTAATGTAGTTTGGTGCACAAACTTTTAGTACAACATTTTTTCGTACATTTTTATGAATTCTAATTTAGTTTAGCCTATTTTTGATTGCCCTAAGTTTTTATCGCCGTATGTTTACTTCCCAAATAAGTCATTAGGCATAATAATTGATTATTTCTAATATTCACAAATACTAATTAATATTTCGTACAAAGTAATTAAGCACAAAAGTGTAACACCTAATTATTTCTGTTATAATAATTTCTGATAATTATTACAAAGTATTTAAATCTAATAGGGGGGACTTAAATTAAACATTGATGGATTTGTGTTTGAAAAATGTCGAGAAGTAAAATAAAGTTATATTAGGCATGTGAACTAAAACGTGCAGCATGCAAGCAAGCAAGCAGCATGCAAGCAAGCAAGCAGCATGCAAGCAAGCAAGCAGCATGCAAGCAAGCAAGCATGCAGCATGCAAGCAAGCATGCAGCATGCAAGCAAGCATGCAGCAGGCATGCAGCAAGCAAGCAAGCATGCAGCATGCAAGTATTTCTGGGTGGCTCCACCAGAAGACTCGTTCCGTCGGCCCTTCGATTCTTTCGTGCACTCGACCTCGCTACGCTCGAGAGGTCGCCGGCTCGCTTCGCTCGCCACCTCCCCCCCTCGCTGCGCTTCGGCCTCGTGCCCTCATTTTCTCAGGACCTCCTTCGCGAGCTTCTGGTTCCGCGCGAAGGAATAACACTCTAGTATAGGGCAAACTTGAGCCACGTGGAGTCGGGGTGCTCTAAGTCGGATCTGTCACTTATGAAGAATTTTTGGAATTATTATTAGTAGTGCATTACTAACATCATTCTGAAAATGATTGACGACAGACTGGACTGTCCTTATCTCCGGCACTGCTGTGATAGTCATGTCACAGTACCCATGCCGGTGAGAAGGTACTAATAGTAATAATTAAATTTACTAATATAATGATTCAATTAGTTATAATTATAAGAAGTGATTATAATAGTAAGTAATAATTGTCTCAAACAAATTTATACGAGGATATCGTTACGTGTAAAAATTTAAAAGCCAAACGATTTTAGAACATCTAATAATAGAGACTCAAAAATTGCATCTAATAATTATTAGGCTAAATTATTATTGTGCAAAAACATAAATTAGGCGAGACAATAATTGTGCATAACAAGTTTAGGCCAATAAGGTTCGGCGAAGTGAAATTAGAGACAAAAATTTTAAGCGAAACAAAGGGCACCCCTCCAACTATTTGAAGTGAAGACGGGCAATATCCCTGCGCAGTGCGATTATACACGAACAATTACTTTAGAGAGAGCCGGATGTAATGCTCAGGATAGAGCCTCGCACTTTTGAAGTACAAGGACCTCTTGTCTAGTAAGCCTTAGGTCCTGGGAGTCATGGGCAGGGTGATATCATTAATACAATATGGTTGGGATAGAATATAGCATTTTATTCCATAAACACACTAGCCGCTGAGGGCGGGCACATGTTATACTAATACCAAAATCTGATAATTCTTTGCCGCAATTAAAAGTTAAAATTAACATAAACCAAATATAGGGTACCTGGCCAGGTCCGTACACAAACGTCTGTGCGCACTTAGAACGTCGTTCCGTTCACCGTTATGATCCGTTGGGTTCGAGCACTGGCGCTGGTCGCGACATCAAAGAGGCACGGCGCTCCTGCGACGCTCCGTTGTATGCGAGACAGTAGACGCTGGCTGGACCTTCCGAGGTTTGCGCTGAGCCACTATGGGGACATCGGATCGAAGGCGGCGAAGCGGCCTTTGGAAATAAGGTTAGGATCCGTGTGTAGCACCTTGGGGTCGCCGACGACGGGGCCTGCGCCGTGGCAGGCGGTCCACGGTCCGGGAGAACCGCACCCTCTGGTGATGGGAGGACACTCCAGGAAGCGCCAATTCATACGGCCGGGCGGGCACGTGGATATCAACAGCTCATCCTCCTGACAACTTCGTGGCGGCAAATATCCCCTGTGTCCTTGCGCGTATCGCGGATTTTAAAGCTAAAGGTTAAACTATAGTCCCATGACGGGGTGCCGAGGGCGGCGAAAGTGAAAAAAACCCCAAAAAATTAATAATTGCTCAAACCATGTTACATGTCGTGGCGGCCTTCCAGGGAGAGAAAAATCCCTCGCCACTCGATTTGACATTCCGCCTCGTCGCGCTCCATTCCGCCCAATTCGGACGCACGTCAAACCAACTTTTAAACATTCTTTAAAAGAACTAATGTTTAAATAAGGTATTTATTCGTTGAATATTATAACAATCTAAGTCGACGATATTAAAGGAGAATAATTAAAATTCTACAACAATCCAGCCATGATTTCTTATTTGTTTATGATAAGAAAGGTTGGTTAGGAACTGATACGGAACGTGTGTCACCAGCTGTCAATGTCAGACGTCCAACTCTGCAGATTTTGTTGACAGTCTAATTTAATCATAGAATGTTTTGTTATGAATGTTTAGTTTTTGATATAATTCCGTAAGTACACAAAATCGCGTCGAGTTATTGCTACCAATGGTTTCGGCGTGACTCAAAGAACGTTTTGATGAGCGGGTCTCCCTGTTTTCTTAATAAGTATTGTAAAAACAACATATGAAATTTGTGTACTGGTGTGTCACTTTCCCATTCAATTTGTCTGGAGACTAATGGATTTGAATGCCTGCTATTGTAGTGAGTCGAGAGCCTATCATGCAGGTAATACGCCACAGGAATAGTATCCCAATATATCAACTATTTCACCTAAAATATGACATGCAAAGTTGACCAGTTAGAAGTTCAAAATAATTCTGTAGTTATCACTACATAAGTTTTAAAATACTGTTGTCTCTTTTTATCATAAGCTATCCATTAAAGAGAAACAAAGACAGCAAGCCCAATACGCAAGGGGCGGAGCTTATTACCTTGAATGAGTTAATATTACTGCATGTACAGGAGGTTGGCAAAAAGAAAATAATTACTTTGTTTGAAATATGTATGTAAAAAAAAACTAGCGTGTCGAATTTCTGGAATTTGCTCCTAAAAGATTTCTTTGATGTATGGGTACCAGCCCTTAAAATATTTGCGCTTAATAAAAGGGGACCTTATATACATATACGTATATATTACATTTTTTAATAGGATTCTAATCATACAATTAAGTTTTTTGATATCAGATTTATTTCAAGTGTTCAAGAGTTTTTTTTTCTGTTTGCGTGTCAGGCAAGATAGAGGTCAAACGCATTCAGTTTAAAAAAAAAATACACGCAATTCAAACTATCTCATTTTAATCAATAAATCAAGTCACTCTTAAATTAATTTGCGAGTATTAAAAGCTTTGCTGCGCCATCTATTGATTTTTTTGTGAACTATCGTATAAGAATTTAATATATGGATTTATAGCGGTTTTATTGAATTTCACTATGTTGTTCATACAAAAAAGTTGCGTCTTAATAAGGATAACAAAAATGTCTAATAACATTTTTGAATTTTTGTTAAATAGCTGAGATATAAGGTTTTTTTTATATATTATCGCCATTTTATAAAATTTCGAAAAACTGGCTCGACTAAAAAATTCTATAAAATTACCGAACCTGCTCACAAAATTTCATAAGAATCGGTTCAGAAATGCGACCTGTAGGCGATAACATCCGGACAGACAAAAGAATTTTCGGCTAGTGGAAACTGAGACGCTTCGCTCGCTGCGCTCGCTCGGTCGATAATAATAAAAATATAATATAATTTAATGTAATGTAAAATAATATTAGAAATACAAATATTTATATGATATGGGACTTGGTACCTGGAATAAATGACATTTTATTTATTTATTGTTTGGATAGAAGGGCGGATCCAGTATTTTTTTTTGGAAGAGGGGGGTGGGGCGCCAGGACAATGCACGTGCCCTCGTGCGGGGGCGCCCCCCCTCGTGCCCCCCCCCCTAAATTAGCTACCTACTGTTGGTGATTTGGAGGGGGGCACGTCCTTTATCCTAAAACCATAAGGATTTCGTACTAAGGTTTTCCCAAGAGTTTTTCGTTTTTTTCGGCAACGCATCAGTGACCTTCTTAGGGTCGTTGGTGTCTATGGACTGCGGTGATTGCTTACCATCAGGCAACCCGCATGCTCGGTTGCCTACTATTCTATATAAAAAAAGAGGCTATAACACGGAAATCTTCAAACAGGGCGTGAAGAGATTTATTCAGTTCGTGTTGCAGGCGCCCAAAAGCTGAGGTGACCGCTTTCCATCACATTGATCGCATGCCTACTTCGTAGTATTAAAAAAAAATACTTGGGATACATTTTATAATTTTTTTTAAAGATTTTAACAATTGATCTCTTTTCTAAAAACACAGCATTCCAAGATAGAATACAAATACTTCGGCAATGATCCCGTTCGATATTGCTATTGCTACAGTATTTTAATTAAAGCTATTTGGCGCTCCTCCAATACAAATGAGGCATAAGTGCATACGTCTTTTGCTGATTTAAATGCCAATGATTTTTATTGAGCATTTTGTAGGGAATTCATGTATCATTTGACATTTTAATAAAATAGATTTTTCGTAGGCAATTGAAATTTATAGTGCTACTAGCTTTTGCGCGCGGCTTCGCTCGCGTGAATTTCCCACGGAAAGAGCTTTTTCGCGGAACGAAAGGTACCCTATGTTTTTCTCAGTACTTGTAACTATGTGTATTCGAAATTTCTGGATTATTGGTTCGGTAGATAAATCGTGAAGAGATAACAAACAAACAAATAACAAATAAATAAACAAATAAACTCACTTTCGCATTTATAATCGACCGAGCGAGCGCAGCGAGCGAAGCGTCTCAGTTTCCACTAGCCGAAAATTCTTTTGTCTGTCCGGATGTTATCGCCTACAGGTCGCATTTCTGAACCGATTCTCATGAAATTTTGTAAGCAGGTTCGGTAATTTTATAGAATTTTTTAGTCGAGCCAGTTTTTCGAAATTTTAAAAAATGGCCGAAATATATAAAAAAAACTTCATATCTCAGCTATTTAAAAAATAATTCAAAAATGTCATTAGACATTTTTGTTATTCTTATTAAGACGCATTTTTTTTTGTTTGAACAACATAGTAAAATTCAATAAAACCGCTATAAATCCATATGTTATAAATTCTCATACGATAGTTCACAAAAAAATAAATAGATGGCGCAGCAAAGCTTTTAATACTCGCAAAATCGCTAATACGTTTACAAGAGTGACTTGATTTATTTATTAAATAAAATTAAATGGTTCTTAAAAATCATATGGCTTTTTTTGTCTTGCTTGGCTTTGAATTGTGTGTATTTATTTGGTTAATGGTATTGTATTGTGGATTGCTTTGCATGGTAGAATTATCTTGAACGCTTGAAATAAATCTGATATCAAAAAACTTCATTGTATGATTAGAATCCTATTATAAAAAAAGTAATATATATATTACCTACATACCTACTAATCAGAGAGATTCGATTTCAAATTGAACTTTCTTTTTTGAACTTAAATTTTGTTGCGCAAATAACATATACATACATATAACCCATAGGTACCATGCATTTCTGACGACTGACGACCTCCGTGGCCTAATGGGTTCGATCCCCGGTCGGGTCAAGATGGAAAATAATCTTTTTCAGATTGACGTGGGTTTTGGATATTTATCTATATGTATTTGTTATAAAATATAGTATTGTTAAATTAGCATCCCGTAAAGTCTTGAACTTACGTTGGGGCTAACTCAATCTGTGTGATTTGTCCGTCTATATTTCTTATTATACTCGTATTATTATTTATATATTTTTTAAGGCAAAAAAGGCAGGTTTGTGGTATTGACCAACCACAAGAACATGTTTGGGCTTATGGGTAAAATATGAGAACTTTTTACTTTCTTTCCAGCATTGGTAGGTTGGTTTCAAAACTCTTTTTAGCCAGGGACACGGTAAAATATCGGTTATTTCGTGGAAGGGCTCGCGAGGTCTACTGTTCTGACAGAACCACTAGTATTAGTTAGGATTTTGTAGGGAATTGATGTATCATTTGACATTTTAATATAATAGATTTTTTGTGGCCTGTGGTGTGGCCCTAGAATAGCACCAACCCATCTCTTCCCGTGGGTGTCGTAAGAGGCGACTAAGGGATTTAAAACACCGGAGGATGGGCAGCAGCGTCTTTCCGCGTACTATGACATCACACTGGATCGCCAACCCGCCTGCCAAGCGTGGCGATTACGGCAAAACCCCCCATGGATAAATCCTTGGGGGAGGCCTTTGTCCAGCAGTGGACGTCTTTAGGCTGAGAGAGAGAGAGAGAGAGAATTTTCGTAGGCACTCGTATATAGTGCTATTATTGTGCCAGCTGCATCTCTTCCGGCGTAGATTGTAAAAGTCAATCAAAGGAAAGGCTGTACCCGTATACCTTTCATCCAAATCTATCTATTAGATTTTGCATGATTGAGTAACAAACATCCAAACATACAAATTCAAAAACTGACAATCAAACTATCCTTCCAAAAGGAAATGACAGAATCGGAGAACGATATTCACTAATATACAGTGCGACAAAATCTCTTTGCACGTGAGTAAGGGCGGCGCCACCTACGTTTTAAATAAGAAATTTTAATAGTATAGACGTTGGTTCCGTTTTCTACCACGTGCAAAAAGATCCTTGTCGCACTGTACCTTATATTAGTGTTGATATAAAAAGGTACTGGGACCTGGGACAGAGAGGGACTTATCCAGTCCTGAGGGCCGATTCCACTAATTACAATCGTCGATATCGTGTCTCAATTGTGTCTCTAGAGCCAAGAAATAAAATGACAAGGTCTCTGTAAGGCTTCTATGTTTTATTACGATTTCTTTGGCTTTTGAGACACAACTGAGGCACGACATCTACGTTTGTAATTTGTAGAATCAAGGGCCTGGTTTGTTGAGTTGTAATTTCACTAAAAGCGCCATCTATGCTCTTCGTTTAGCATTAACAAGAAATTTTCAGAAAAGTGTAATACAACACTTTTCTGTGTTCTATTTTGATTTTCTTGCTTTGCAATGTTGCCATTTTCTTATAGATGGCATCATGGGCTTAACTGTAAATAAAATCAAAATCATTCTGTTGGAACTTTGTACTATTAAATAATGAAAATTGTAAGTCAGATAAAACACTTTATTAATTGAAATTTATTTATTAGCACTGGCGGAATAAATTAACATTTTGAATTAGATATTAAAGATCTTAATTTTATATAATATTAAATGTTATTACATTTAATTTAATAGTTAGATAAAGGTAGATACTTAATTACTATGTACCAAAATGTATTGTTGATAAAAATGTGACTAGATTATACAACAAATTAAATATTCCTTGCTTATATAATTAAAACTTTAACTAGAAATGATCAACAACCATAAATCAATAAATTAATGTATTTTCTTATATATTTTTATTAATAGTTTATAGAGAATCAAAACATAAATTAAACAGATTAAAGGCACTTTAAGATATTTTATGTAAAATGTAATCACAGTAATTCTTTGTAAAAATAAATATTCTAGGAATGTTAATGAATAATAAATACATAAACAATTGCAAACATGTTTTTCGTAGAAATTATTACAACGGTAATAATGGGTAATAATAACCCACTTCCCTCCCCATTATATTGTGTACTTACATATTATTAAGTTTATTAGCCTTATGAGTTAAATCGCACAAACTATTTATAATACAAAAACAAATAAGCCATATAAGAAGCACTCTATAAAAAAAACACGAAAAATATAAAATAAATAATGTCTAGAGTGGCAGTTTGTTTCAGACTGGAAAAAGTACAGACTGTACATAATGTAATGTCACATGATCATCCACGACATCTAAGGTCAGTGGGGCGAAGACCGTCTGGAGGATCGTCTAGTACTAATAACTCCTAATTCTGCAAGTATTTACGGCAATGATACCACACGTCACAAACTTTAAACTGTTTTAATTCGAATTCATTGACATAGATGGCGCTATTTTTGACACTTGAAGAGTGAAGAATAAATGACATTCAAAATTTAGTCCAACTGTGAACTTAAAAAGCAACCTACACCTTGCCGGCAAAAATATGTGGTAAGTGGTTTGTGGGAATTTTTCTTACAATTTCTATCGGTGAGCTCATTAATGATTGATGTATCTACGTGATTAGTGTATTAGAATGGAATAAAACAATGGTTTTACCAAGTTATGCCCAACGAAAAAAATTCTAACTGCCAATACCAATAGTGTCGAAGATCGTCTAGTTTTTGGAGGCCAAGACCGGTATATGCCGGTCTTCGCCTTTTCCAGAAACCGTAAACCTTCGGCCATATGCAATAATTAAAAAAATGACTGTTTCGTATTTTTGAACTGCTGGCATAATTTAATAACTGAAATATCGTTTATATCAGTAAATATAATAAAACTATAATTACTAGCGTTTGTCTATACATGCGATATATCAGTATTAGGAATTATCCTAGAAGCAGCTGTAGACGAACGTCTAGGTTCAGTTATTTTTTTTAACCAAGTAAGTTTGTATCTGCTACTGTCCACCTGTCTGATCTGATCTTGTGTTCTATTCTAAAAATATCAAGCATTCATAAAAATATATTATGTAAGTATGGGTGTTTGCCTTTACAGGTAATCACTTAGGTAATAAGGATTAACAACTATGGGGAAATATAAAAGAAAATTGGATAGAGGATCCTACTCTATAGAGAAATTAAAAGAAGCTATACGAGAGGTGGAAAGTGGTCGAAAGAGTGGCTATAGTGCTTTAAAACATCTGATATCTACTTTTATACTTGTTCAAAATAAGTATAGGTCGTTAATTTTTAAATTGATTTTATTGAATAAAAATTTTGTATCCTAAATGGTTTTTTATTTGAATTAAAAACATAAAAATTACAGAGTTAGTGACAACGCATTTTTTTTATGTTATTTGTCGGCGAAGTTCGGCATAAACTCATTTTTTAGTACTAAATGTTTATTACCCCTGAAAGGCGATCTATGCCGAACTTCGCCGACAAATACATCTTTTTACACGACTGACCAAAAAAGGAGTGTTATGTTTTCAGCGTTCATGTATGTATGTATGTATGTATGTAAGTTTCTTTATTCCACCATAAGTCCTGAACGGCTTAACAGATTTTGATGTAAGAGGTGTTGTTGGATTCCTTGCATTCGCCCGAGTGACATAGGCTATGTGACGTCATCATAAAAACAAAATGGCGGATTATATACGCGATAAACAGCTGACCGAAAAAAATAAATTTGATCAATCTTATCGAGTGTAGTATCAAATTGAAGGGCTTTGAAAGGCAATTTCAAAAATATATATAACTTATATGTTTGTATGTACTTTTAGTTGTATAAATAAAATAGATAGTAAGATCAACACCGTTAGATCGTCAATGTACACAGAGAGTCCGGCCTTCGGCCTCGCCCCGCTCTTTGCTCACAAGCCCGAGCTCGGCCTTCGGCCTCTCTTGCGTGGCTGGCAGCCCTGGAGCTGCGTTCAGGCCAGGCCGAAGGCCGAGTCTTTCGTATACATGGATGACCTTATGATTTCATTTCAAACGGCTCTTAACGTCGAGTGGCCGAGGGTCTCCTATAATGGCTCGCCCCCCGTCGATTATACGATTCTAGTTTACGTAGGCAGTACCCCAGATCCACTTTGGCGCGCCTTGCGCCCATAAGGCAACAGTTCAAAGCTTCGTCTAAACTACCACCGGCTGTGGTCGACGCCAGGGTTCTCTATGTCATTCGGTCGAGCACCTCCCCCGCCTATATATTATAGGTACTCTCCGCAGGCAGTACCCCAGGTCTACTTTCAGGTCTATTTTGGTACCGTTCCCGGTGCTGCTGCATCTGCGTTTAAATTGAAGGATGCTTTCCTTCTCCAGCCGCATCGTCTCGTGAACAAAGTGCAGGACGAGGCCTAAGGCCGAGCCCTTTGTATACATGGATGACTTTTATATTTCATCTCAAACCTCCAGTAAACCAAGGACCCCCCACCCCGGCCGCGCAATCAAGGCCACAGCCCGAGCTGCGTCCAGGACAGGCCGAAGGCCGAGTCTTTCGTATACATGGATGACCTTATGATTCAAACGGCTATTAACGTCGGCTATGACTGGCTGTGGTCGTCGCCCAGGGGCCATTGTAATATTTGGTCGAGCACCCCCCCCCCCCCGCTCCTTATCTATTATCTATCTTAGTTTCCGCGGGCGGTAATCCCAGCTCAGGTCACTTTGGTTGGTATATTTCGAGCACCTCCCCCGCCTATATATTATAGGTACTCTCCGCAGGCAGTACCCCAGGTCTACTTTCAGGTCTATTTTGGTACCGTTCCCGATGCTGCTGCAGCTGTGTTTAAATCGAAGGCTTAGCTTCCCTTCCCCCAGCCGCGCTGCCGTTTCGAGAATAAAGTGCAAGACGAGGCTTTAGCCTAAAGTCGAGCCCTCTGTATACAAGGACGACTTTTATATTTCATCTCAAACCTCCAGTACACCAGGGGCACACAACCACCCGAGCTGCGTCCAGGCTGGGCCGAAGGCCGTGCCAGAGCATAATCACGAGACGGATCTCGTGAGCATAAAGGGGGCGAGGCCGTAGGCAGAGTCCTTCGTATACATACATGGACGATCGTCCGATTTCATCTTAAAGCCCCAATATTCAACCGAGATACTGAGTCCGAAGGCCGATTCGCCTTGGCCCGCGAGGCCGATGGCCGAGTTCCGTGTATGAGAAGCCGAGATGCGTAGCGAGTCCGAAGGCTGGGGCCCGCCTCCAGCCGGTGCAAGCGAGACCGAAGGCAGAGTTGCAGCTTCATAGCAAAGAGCTAAAGCGAAAATAGTCTTTCGGCTCTTCACCTAGTCTAAACCGACAACTCTTCTACGTTGATGACTTTTTACTTACCTCTTAAACTTTTCTTTAACATACTCGAAACTGCAAAAGTAAAATTGTCCTGCACAGCACGCTAGGTGCTTTAGCCTCGCCTCGCCTCTCGGCTTTATGTACGCAGCTCATCCATCAGGCCTTCGGCCTCAGCCCCTCTGCTGGTTTGAGATGAAATGAGAAGGTCATTTATGTATACGAAGGGCTAGGCCTTCGGCCTTGTCACTCTCTCTGCTCACGAGATGGAGCTCGACCTTCGGCCAAGCACAAGTTGTCAGTCGTGTTTTTTATTTTTTAATAATTAGCTTGTTTAAATAAAGGAATGCTTCTTTAAAGAAAAATTTGATGTCTTCAGGATTAAGGTTACTTTCCCTGAAAGAGAAGTAAATTCCGTTTCGTCTTGATAGTGTTAAAACGCTGCCAAATCTGCTTCGCTCGACCGATATTGGATATTAGTATACCAGTGTGTAGCCTAGAACCTCCTCTTTTCGATGATAGGTGTGACTTATATTTCATCCTGGGTTTTGCTCGGGCTGTGGCTCAAAACGTAATTTTTTTTTATTTTTTATTTTTTTTGGTTATTTTGAAGTACAAATATTATTCAAATTACTTTTATTTTTAATTTAATCAATAGTTCTCAATAATATCTATAAGTAAACGAAAGAATCATCGCTCTATCACTAATGAGTCGTGAGTAATACTAATTTGAAATTTTCAAAACGGCGTTTTTCGTAATTTCACGCGGCGGCTCCCCCCGCCCCTTCCGTAGGGCTCCAACCTTATCTCAAGGTCTTAACACCAAACTGACTATATAAGCTAAATAATGATACTAGATTCATGTTTCTAAGACTAATAGTTTTGAAGTTATTAAGGTGAGACGATATATCCCATTTCGTTACGGTCTGAAATCCTGGCATGGTACCCGTATGGCGCTGATTTTAAAGACGTTTCACGTCAAAAAACAATAACAATCTTGAAAACAGTGAAGTAAGGTATTTATTAGAGTAGTATAAAACCCTGACGCGAAAGAAACAGGTTTAGCGCATCTCTGCGAATTCATCGAAGATTGCGAACACACCGCTTTGGCAGTGTGTATCCTGCACCTTTTAGGCCGCGAAGGACCAAAATCCCGTCAACCTTCGAGATACATAAGATTTATTTACAATCGAGTGATTTTAGAATCGGGTCCTGTCAGGGCGGCGGCGGTGTCTGCCGTGGCACAATTCGGTGCTCAAAGACCCGAATTGCTGCCAAATATAAGCGTTCTACTTCAAAGATGTCAAATGGATGATGAAGACGAAGTGCGAGACCGGGCTATTTACTACAGCGCCATTTTTGGAAACAGGAGATTCCCAGTTGATCAATGATTACATCGTAAACGTATCGAAACCTAACGTAGTTTTGCTTGAAAAGGCTTTGCGGGACCATTTGGCGACCCATCCTGACGATCCATTTGATATGAACACTGTGCCCACTGAGGAAGAACCGAAAGAAAACAAAGAAGCAATAGTAGAGATTGAAGTCAAGAAACCGATGCAGATGTCTTTGGAAGAGATTTACTCTGAACAACTGTCAAAGATCGTCGGAATAGAAAGACTTGGACCGGTCTTTAAAACAAATCAGCCCATAGATTTGACTGAAGCAGAGACGGAATACAGAGTGCGCTTGGTTAAGCATATATATGGTCGTCATGTGATTTTGCAGTTCGAGTGTGTCAACACCCTAAGTGACCAGTTGTTAGAGGATGTTCAGATTAGACTGGAATGCCCTCCGGAGTATGAAATCAAGTCTGTTACTCCGTGCCCAAAGCTGGTTTATGATAAGCCAGGGAACGTGTTCGTTATAGTGGAGTTTCCTAGCGCGTTTTTGGACAGCCTAGGCACTTTTGGGGCTACTTTGGAGTTTGTGGTCCGGGATTGTGATCCCACAACTGGGCAACCGGATCCCGGTGAAGGGTATGCTGATTCTTACCCATTAGAGGAGTTTGAAATGGGCTGCTCTGATCAAATAAGGGCTAGGGCGGCCACAGATGATTGGGAACAGACCTGGGACCGTGCTTCGAACGCGCCTGAAGCGTCAGACACTTTTGTGTTATCCCAGAATGATATTAATGATGCTGCGAAGGCGGTTTGTGAGCATTTAGGGCTGCCCAAAACGGCGATAGTAGGGGAAGCGGTGAAGGAAATTCGTGGAGGGGCATATTTAGGGGCGGGGCTCCAGTGCTGGTCAGGGCTCGACTGGCGGCCAGTAGTAGCGGTGTCACGATGAAACTGGCCTCTAGGTCCCCGAGGGAGGACGTCGCACAACTGCTTTTGGCGGCAGTCGGTTAAGTATTATATTCGTATTGCGTTTATAGCCTGTTTGCCGCAATATTGTAGAAAGTTCATTTTTTTTTTTTTATTAGAAACGTTTTGTAAAATTAGTAATGATGGCAGATGACCATTACTTTTTGCATACCTATGTTTTGCCAAAATCCAGGAAATAACTTTTTTTCAAGCTTTTTAAAATCAAATTACATATTATTGTGTATTTTACAGAAATAACGAAATAATTAATATTCTGAAATACTTATGCAAATGGCGAAATAGCATTTCGAATCTAATAGTATTAAGTTTGTAATAATTGCATAAACATAAAGTACTATATGTAAGCATAAATCAGCCTCCTTAATTAATGTTCAAAAAATATTATTATTATATAGAAATTTGTTTAAAATTTTGTAAATCAAATGTTATTTAATTTAAAACCATTCATGTATGTCAACAATCTATATGGAATAAAATACACGAAAATGCATAAAAGTAATTTATTTAAATCAACTCATGTCAAAAACTTTGTTGTCAAAAATATATGGAAACAAAAACAGTGATAGACTTAAATAGAAAACCAACTTTTTGTTCTTACATCTAAAAACAATGAATTAAAAAAAAAATAGTATTTGTCAAACTTAAAAATAAAAACATGGATAGAAATCTATTTATAAAAAAAATTGGACGCGATTGGTACGAGTATATCAATAGAGACCGCTGTACGAACTCGAAATTATGTAGGGTTCTTTATATAGCGTAAGTACATAGAATCACGTCTCCATCCCTTACGGGGTAGACAGAGCCAAGAGTCGTGAGACTCGAACGCCACGCTTAGCTGAATAGTGGGATCTCTGATGGAATGGAGATTCAGATATAGTGACAGGTTGCTAGCCCATCGCCTATGAGTGGAGGAATCCCCAGTTTAAAGCCCTTTCCCTCGATTGACTTTTACAATCTGCGCTGGAAGAGAAACAGCTGCCACATTCTATGTTTTTTCTTCGAAGAAAGAAAATAATTTTGGTGGAAATTCCACCCTTAAATTTGTAAAAAACTAAATTCACGCCGAGGAGTTGACTTATATTTAAGGTAATGTATTCAATCAGTCTTAAAATGTAGGAACTTTATATAAGTACTAAAGATATTTGATTTTGTAATTTACACTGGTCATTTACATTTTTATCTGATATGTGAAAAATAAGTGCGATTATGGATTTTCCTCCATTATTCAATACAATGTCAAAACTACAAAATTCTATGTTTTGCTTTAATTTTGAAACAATACATTATATTATAGTATTTAACAAGTTTATGAAATGCTCTACTAAATTGCTACAATTCTATTTTAATTTTTACAAAATCGCGCGAATATCGATTTCAAAAATTGGATATCACTTAACCTATATGATTTTTAATCACTTTTTATTTGTCCATATAAATGTAACAATTAATAATGTGTCAATCGACATGTACTTAGTATACTAAACGATAGTGGTTTATTTGACGACCGCCAGAAAGCGGTCGGCATCAACTGATTTAATCTATAGAATCTATCTATAAGATAATCTATAAGAAACACAAAATTTATACTTTTTTCTAATTTTTCATCTAAATTAACATGTTTTGTCTAAATTAACACGTTATATTTTACACTTTTCTATATCAATTAAATCTATATTAATAATTAAGGGGTGAAATATTAAATTTACGCGGGCGAAGCCGGTACAAATACTAGTATTATCACAGAAATTGTAATAACATACTTAACACAACAAAAAATAGCACCTGCTGTATTTAATATGGCAACGAATGTCGCTCTGACGCGCACAAAAAAACAAGTGTAAAGTTTACAAGTTAGAAAATTCAAAATTTCAAATACATATTTGTATTTTGCCGCTGGACATAAGCCACATAGGACCCTGAAGCTCCTTTACACAATCAATTAGATTATCGATTTAGAATTTTCAATTGCATACACTTTTTTTGTGAGTGTCAGATCTCAATTATCATACAAATCTTACTCTACTTCCTACTAATATTATAAATGCGAAAGTTTGGATGTTTGTTACTCAATCACTCATAATTTAGTACACGGGTAGAAAAATACCGGGAATAACACATATGGTACTTTTTATCCTTTCCGAAATTCCCACGGGAGCGAAGCCCCGGGTGCAAATATCTTCTACATTTATGAACCTACAATTTTTTTATACTTGAGCACATATACTTAACTAGCAGGCGCCCGCGGCTTCGCTCGCGTTAATCCTTTCTTAGCGGATGCCTACGTCATAACATCTACCTGCATGCCAAATTTCAGCCCGATCCGTCCAGTGGTTTGGGCTGTGCGTTGATAGATCACTATGTCAGTCACCTTTGAGTTATATATATACTTAATATACAGGGTTATTTTGAAAAGGCTAGCCAAAATTTTGCAGCAGATTTGGATAATGAAATAAGAGCTGGGGCTCGCCAACACATAATTTTATTCCCGTACGGAAATTTCAGATCCGGAGACCAGAATGCACGCTTTTCATACAAAATGTTTGACTGGCCGCACACGTGTCTAACATTTTCCGTACGGAAAAAGAAACTGACGTGACTCGAACATTTTGTATGAAAAGCGTACATTCGGTTCTCCGGATCTGAAATTTCCGTACGGAAAAATACTGACGTGTGAACTTAAAATAGTTTCATTGATGAATCAGAATGATTCTCATTTCCTAAATATTTAAAAAAGGTTCATTTTTATATATATAGGAAATAGGCAGTGGGTCATATTTTAGGCCACTTTGAGAAATTACAATAGGTATAATGCATTTCCCGTGTATAAATTTGGCCAGTGGTTACAAAATCGCCCTGTTTGAAACATGTCTATTCAAATATATTCAAAAATGTCTGTCTGCCTGTGCAGTTCGTGACGTCGTAATCTCCCTCGGAGATCCCGAGCAGTATTTTCAGAGCGCTTTCCAAAAGCTGGGCTTGCTCTAAGCACTTCATTACCACTTGCCTGAAAAAAATTGTTTATACTTTTTTTTAGGTATTTTTTTACACGGGTCAATGAGTTAAAATCGCCGAACCATTGTATTGCAATATAGAATCATGTTTTTATCCCTTACGGGGCAGACAGAGCCAAGAGTAGTGAGACTCGAAGGCCACACGCTTGGATTGAAAAAGAAATCCTAACTAATATTATAAATGCGCAAGTGAGTTTGTTTGTTACCCCTTCACGGTTTATCTACTGAACCATTATTTCGCATACACATAGTTCGAAGTACTAAGGACATATAGTACGGCTCCTTGTCCTAACAAAAATCGATTTTATGGTCCCATCCGGGAGAAAGCATGAAACTTGGCATGAATGTAGCTTTCATATATATACTTTAATATTGATATAGAAACACTTCGAAAAATGAATGTTTCCCCTTGTTAAATCGTGGTTTTTCTATTTTTTTATGAAAACGGTAAAGGTAAAAGCTACGCAAAAACTGTCAAAGACCAATATGTTCTTTATTAAATTCTCTATAACAATGCCATTGGATGTATGTTAATAGGACTTATAGTTTACAAAATATGGCCATGTTACTAGGACGATTTTTTAAATTCGAACTTTTTCCATTATTGCACGGTCGTGGTAGAATTTCGTATTTAATATCATGGATAGCTTTCGACTTCTAATATACATTGTAGTGGTCCCAGACTTCGTGTCGACATATGTTACCATCATCAACAACGTACCTCTTTCAATCGGGGGAGGGGAGGAGTGCACCCCGCGCGCTACAAGCGAAGAACTCCTGCCTGTTCTGTTGAAACATTATATCTTGTCTGGTATCGTTTTCGTATGAATCAAGCACCAGGAATTCATTTTTGATAATAACTTGGCATCATTGCATACAAAGATATCGATAATTTTTGCTAAAAAGTAAAAAAATAGTTCTTAATTTAGTTGTCTGTTCAAAGCACATTCAAAGCGCTTCAAGATTTTATAACATGGGTAAATCTGAGTGAATTAGTAAGCATGTATATTCTTGTTTATAAAAATATATATTATAAATAACATTTTAGTTGAACTTTCATTCGAAAAAAATATGTAAATATAAAAGCCCGTGCGGCGTTTGAAATTCAAAACGTACTTCTAGCTAAGTCTATGAGTTTTTCCCAGAAAGTCCTTAGAAACAGTTCCAATTTGATGATAAGTTTCTTTAAATATTTGTTTTAAACTAGTGACTTTTTAGCAAAAATATCAATATTTTTGTATTTAATGATGCCAAGTTATTATCAAAAATGAATTCCTGGTGCTTAATTTATACGAAAATGATACCAGACACGATATAATGTTTCAACGGAATAGGCAGGAGTTGTTCGCATATAGCGCGCGGGGTGCACTCCTCCCCCTCCCCCGATTGGAAGAGGCACTTTGTTGACGATAGTAACATATGTCGACACGAAGTCTGGGACCACTACAATGTATATACCAGAAGTCGAAAACCATCCATGATATTAAATACAAAATTCTACCATGACTACGTAGTACTAATATTAATTCTGTGCCATGACCGTGCAATAATAGAAAAAGTTGGAATTTAAAAAAATCGTCCTATTATATTTTGTAAACTATAAGTCCTATCAACATACATCCAATGGCAATATTATCGAGAATTTAATGAAGAACATATTGGTCTTTGACAGTTTTTGCATAGCTTTTACCGTTTTCATAAAAAATGGGGGGACATAAAAGGAGGGGGAGAAAGGGAGGGAAACATTAATTTCTCGAAGTGTTTCTATATCAATATTAAAATAGATATATGAAAGCTACCTTCATGCCAAGTTTCATGCTTTCTTCCGGATGGGACCGTTAAGGACCCTAACTAATAGGGTACTTTTCATCCCGGGGAAAAACACTGTTCCCATGGGAAATTTACGCGGGCGAAGCCGCGCAAAAGCTAGTAATTTATAAAGGATTAAGTATTATTAGAAACATTATTGGAAATCCCCCGATGCAGCTTTTACCAGGTATTATTTTACCAAGAGTGGGTAAAACTATTTGTTTTTGCCCAACAGTGAGATAAAAACCACGAAGGTTTGTCAATTATAAAGTTAAAAAAATTACAAATTTTTTGCACTCATGAATATTGTGAGCGGTTTTTCATGAAATATGAAACACGGGTAAACTTGGACCTTTTTTCCCAAAAACTCCACAAGTTTAAAGCCCCGGTAACAGCTAGTATAGAAAAATAAGCTCACCTATATTTCATTAGTCGTATGTCTCCAACTACCAACATATCAGCATTCAATATGAATTCCTTGAGGGGAGTAACCTCGTCTGATTCTCTTTCTACAATGCTGTAAAAAATTACCAAAAAAAATTACAATTTAAAAAAATGGCAGCTTGCTTAAGAGCAAACTAGCTTATCCTAACTAATATTATAAATGCGAAAGTGAATTTGTTTGTTTGTTACCTCTTCACGCTTTATTTACTGAACCAGTCATCCTGAAATTTCGCATACACATAGTTAGAAGTACTGAGAAGGACATAGGGTACCTTTCAACCCGGGAAAAAGCACTGTTCCCGTGGGAAATTCACGCGAGCGAAGCCGCGGGCGAAAGCTAGATAAGTATATAAATAGTTGACGATTTAAAAGTGCTATTTTTAAGCCTATTTAAATATTAAATAAAACAAATTTAATTTATTTTTATTTCAGAGATTTGTGGAAAGAGAAAAGGGAGGTCTTTGCCTAATAGTGGAAACCTCAATAGGCTTAAATAAAGATTTTAAAATCTTAAGGCATCACTCCACCCTGATAACCTTTATTTATTTAAAAACTTTATTGCACAAATTACAAAAAAAAAAAAATGTACAAATGGTGGACAGATCAAATTCACTATTAGTATATTTAAGTTCGTTGATTAAAACTTAACACTTTTATTCTTAAACTAGTATAGCCCGAGACTTTGTCCCGTGGGAATTTTAGGAAATTATCTCTTAGTGCTACTACACTCCCTAAGGAACCTACATGCCGAATTTCAGCTTCCTACCACAGGGCGGGCGCTTTATAGAAACGGGGCGTCAAATATACCTACTACTACTACAAATGAAACTGTAAGTATATTCGTGAACACGTCAGTAACACGTCAATGTGTGCGTTCTCAGTCATAGCATCCCAATCCGCAAAAGAATTGTGAATTCCGCAGCCCAACCATTGCAAGTTAAAGTTTTCTAATATGCCATGTTGGATACATTTTCCTATTTCTTTTTTATGGGCAAATTTATTTAAGTAATCGTGGATATATGACGTTATATTTCTATATGTCAATAAAAACTCTTTTGAAGGATATGCCAAATTACTATTTTTTAAACTTTTATACTCCCGGTGGGCTAGCCATTCATGAAAATTTTCTTTAGCTTGGGCAATGTACAGACATCTCCAGAAGTGGAGTCAGAATTTCTCATACTAATTGATTATAGAAGTGTTTGCACTTAAGACCTTATGATTGTGTGTTATTTGTAAAACGCCTATGTGTCTGTGCAATGTCAACCGACCGAATACGATGTTTCCATAGAAGTAGGTAGGCTGGCGCGGCGAGTCGGCGAGCGCTTCATACCTACTTTTATGGATTTCATAGACATACTATGAATGATACGGAACGTTCATAGTATGTCTATAAAATCCTTGCTCTAACTTTATGGTATCGTTACTTCGTATGGGTGGTCAGTATGGACCAGCTATGAAAATGAATATTTGACGGTGAATGAAAAAAGACAGACGCAAATTTATCACTTCAACCGAGTTCTCGTTTTAGTTGAACGCATTTGTTAGTGATAGTTATCTAAGTATTTGTGGAATATTACTTTACCAACACTTGCCAATATAGGCCATTATAAGTAGGTATTATGGAGACTATTCGGATTTACTTTGCATGATAGTGGTTGCAAAATAGTCTCAATTTCTAATGAAAGGAACTGGATTAAGTGTGAGTATTTTTAAACAAATAAATAGTTGTGATTTGAAATATGTGTGTGTAAATGTGTAATATTTTGTGATTAATTCAAACATAAAATGATAACATAATATTAATGTATTGTATTGATATATTTTTCTTCGTGATTTTGCTTTGCATAAGTGATAGTTTTGAAATTAAATATAAACTAAATACCTAATTATATATTATTATATTTTTTTAGTGGACAACACGTTGGGTGTAGCGACTTGCTGCAGGGTAGCCTTGCCGCAAAGTAGAAGACCGGCTATTATCTCTGAGCAGCAGCAACAATAATGTTGGAAGAATATGAAGGCGATGATTTTACCTACCAGGCGTTATGCTGATTTATTTGATGTTTCGATGCCTATCTACTGTTCGTCGTGCATATCAAGCTGGTGGCGTGCATAAAAAAACTGGATAATTTATTTCGCTTCCAGAAATAAATGTCATCCTTGGCCAGCGCGGTCTTCTAACCTCAACTCCATAGAAAATCTATGGGACCTGATGGTGCATAGAAGATGAGCAAGGAAGAATTAGTTTCTCATTGTATGGATGTTTAGGACAGTTTTTTTGTGATTGAAATATGTGTAGAAAAGACAACAACGGCAACTTTACAAAATAGTGAGTTAATTATTTGTGTTTAAATTTAATCAGTGAGTTCATTCATTAAGTAGGTATATTCCAACTGTCCTCTTTCTATTGTATCAAATCTGGTTTTATAAAAGTATAAACATTATTTAAATTATTTTTATACTTATTACTTGTTTTTGTATTTTGCATTACAAATACAAGGTTATGTTTCGTAATAGGAGATAAATTGTTAAATTGTTAGATGTTGAGGTTTAGTTTCAATCTTCTTTTCATGATGAAAACGAATACTTAAGCTATAACCTCAATATTTACTAACAAAAAGCGAAAGTATAATTTAGTAATAATATATAAAATAAATGAACAGACTCTTATAAGTAACTTACTACAGAATGCTTATTTTTAAGTTCTTATTTATTCTGTAATTAGATAGGGAAGTGATTAAACATAAATTTTGAATTTGTTAGTGTAGTTTATAATAATAAATTTTACATAAGTATACTATACCTATTTACATGAATAAATAGTTGTCATGATTTTTGAGAATTTTTATTTCATAACAAATATATAAAAGCATATCAATTACATTATATAAAAATACTCTTGGCTTATGAATTGAGTTTAATATGAAAAATAAAATATCTGGATGTGACTCGAACTTTGACCTGTATCAACTGCAGTCCATCCGACTACCGATTAGACCAGCAGATGCATTAGCTTGTGACGAAATTATCAATTGGTTGCGTGTCACCGTACTCACCACTATTGGTTTGCTTTATAATAAACTATAGGTAGTGTATTAGTGTATTATTATTTCTGAGTCAGAATTCACTACTTAGTACCCCGTAAATTTGATAGATGGCAGCACGTAGGCAGTATGAGCACGAAGCACTAGCATGCAGCAGAGTTGTGTCTTGGTGTGGGTGGGTAATATGATAATTAGCTTAGTGTGAGTAGTGTTCTTATTGTAATTATACGTCCGTAATATGGACGTAACGCACACAATGAAGGACTGCGCGCCTGCAAGGCAATATGATATTTAAGGTATGACTCCACTTTTGACTCTTGACTGTACAGTCTGTCTATTAAGTCCTGAAATTAAATGATGGCGCCACTGATGTGCATGTAGCAACCCTATATAGTGTGACCAAAATAATTTTGATACTAGCAGTTCGTTCAGGTAAAGCGAGCTAATAAATAAAACACATTATTCAGTCATATTGTTTCCGTTTTATTTACAGTACTAGGTACAGTGCGACATAAAAGAGTAGAAATTAATTATTCGAGAACTAAAATGGTTCATTACCTGGCCACACACAAAAAAAGTATCTCGACTGTCAAACTGTCATAACTTTTGTGTTTTATGTTGCTTATTAGTTTTCATAGGGATAATTTCGACTTCTTCGTCGTGTTATCATGAATAAAGTTATTCATGGAAGTGCCCGTAAAATAATTTATAATGTTTTCAAACGGTGCATGGCTGAATTTCAAGCTGGAGAGCTTTTGTCAAATTTGGATGATGTTTACAACCGTACAGCTGATTTTACTGGTAAATGTTGTAGCAAAACTTCAAAATGAACCATTACAATGTATAAACAACTAACATATCAGTAATTAATAGCAAATTATAATAGTATCCATTTATTTTTTTATTTTTTAAGGTTATATTTTACGTAAACAAAAACAATTATATTTATAGCGCGACTACTACATCTTGGCGCTTAAAAATAGTATTAGCATGAAAAATGATAGAAATATTACTTTCTTTGTTTTAGGTTATTCAGAAAGCACAGTTCGTCGAATAGCCATGCACGGTTTAGAAAGTGGCAGGAAATTCTCAACACCGGCTAAACATAGGAAGGGTCGTCCCTCAATTATATTGGATGATTTTGATCTGTGTGCAATTCGTCAAAAAATTCAATAGGTCTTGGCTAGTAGAAAACAATGTGCCTTTTGACCCTAACTTGCGGAAACCTTCTCTACTCGCACTGGTAAAGAAACATAAACCCGAACCAATATATGAAATAGACGAGATTTTGGGTCAATATGATCATACCGTTGTACGGTTGCCACCTTACCACTGCGATCTAAATCCAATCGAACTGATTTGGGTTCTAGCAAAGAGGAAGGTCGCAGAACATAATGTTGGTGCAAAGGATATAAAGCAGTTAACTTTAGAAGCTTTTAATAACATTACAGCACAGGAATGGAAAAACTGTTGTGACCATGTAAAAAAAATTGAAAAAGAATATTATGATCGTGGAAGTACATTGTACACAGACATAGACAAGTTGGTTATTCAGGTTGGTCCGGATAGTACTGATGACGATTCTTTTTCAGAAATGAATGATGAATAAATAGAGGTGGTTAATACAAGCTTAGGTGGTAGTACATCACAGCAATCAAGTGATATCATGGACGGGGTAGAATATTTGGATTTTGAATTGCTTGATTAATTTAATAATTATAAAATAAACAAAATGCTATAATTTCCTATTTTTTCATATCTTTTTTTAATCTACATTTTATTAATTTAAGAAGAGAAATAATTAAAAGGTGAGCCGTAATAAAATTTGGTTAGCCACAAAAATCTGTATTTTAATCATTTGATCAGCATTTAAAGATTTTGTATGCAATTTTTATCCGTGAATACGCCACATTACTTTAGTAAGAGAAGTCTTTCTTTATTTCAGTTTATTCGGAATCTAGTAATTAAATTAAATCCATACTAATATTATAAATGCGAATGTTTGGATGTGAGTTTGTGAATTTGTGAGTTTGTGAGGATGTTTGTTACTCAATCACGCAAAATCTACTGGACGGATTTCGATGAAATTTGGTACAGAGGTAGATAATGACCTGGAATAGCACATAGGCTACTTTTTATCCCGGGAAAAAGCACTGTTCCCGTGGGAAATTCACGCGGGCGAAGCCGCGGGCAAAAGCTAGTTTTAAATAAACGTAACGACCGATCGTAACATTCAAGTATCAAAATCGTTTGGGCGGTACAAGCTGTGTTACCATATGAACGATGGTGGTGCCCTCATTTATTTTCTACTCTTTTATGTCGCACTGTACCTTGCTTATGAAAAGTTTTACTAAACATGATTTAACCAGAATAATGTTTTTAATAATGTTTGTTGCAATGGCTCAGGATAGGAAATGTTGGCGTATACAAAAGGAGGCTTATACCCAGCAGTGGGTCATGGAAGGCTGACGATGATGATGAATGTTTTATAGTTAAAATACTAAGGTTGATCACTTTCACTCATCATCGGAGTCCAAATATTCAACAACAAGAAACGTTTCGTTGCCGCTTTCATCAGCGGCACTGTCATCATTACAGCTGCTGTCACCACTGCCTATCATCGCCTAAGCGAACAATCAATTCGTCTATATCTAGATACAGGTAACGTCCTCGCTCATAGTACTCTTTTTTGAGCGTCTCAACGTAATGGCAGCAGTTTTTCCATATTCAGATGTGATGCTGTAGAAGGCCTCTTCAACAAGTTGCTTCATCGACTATGGGCCTAACTGTACTCTTCGGTTTTCCTAAAAAAACGGAATAAAAATTGTAACAGAATAGAAACAATAACTTATTCACAAGAAACAAATAATTCAAATTCAAAATTGGTAGAAAACCCGAATAGACTGAGATGTACCATCATAATGTATCAAAAATTTATGATCATACTATAATATGACCTATTTAAAATTTCAGTCTAACCTAAAAGTGTACGATGTAAACAATACCTTTTCTCTTTTAAAAATCGTAAATTCAGTATATTTGTAACTTCAGGTAGATAAAAAACAAACAATAACACGATTACATACCCATAATATATGTTGTTCTCCCATTAATATCATCGAAATCTCACAAAATTCGTCCATCCTTGCACTCCGCAAAACATTGCTGGAAAACTTTAAAAATCAATTCCCGCGTGCGACTCCGATTTACTTTACTCATTTTATAAACTTTTCTGCGTAGTTTGGTCTTAATTTATTGCAGTTTAATCAAAACAATAAAAATACAAACGAAAAACAATTCAATATTGTTGACAGCATTGACAGCTGATGTACATACGTTTGGTGTTGCCAGACACATCATCAATGTTAGTTCCTCGAACTTTAATGTCAGGACTTTATAGACAAGCTGTATGTATGTTTACATTCAAGGCAATGAAATTTTTTTGTTAGTTTTCTGCATATATAGCCTGCAGTATAGGCTGAAGATTGTACTCTTACTCTTTCTAATATAGCTGACGTAACCATGTCTTCTTTATTCTTTGTATTGCCAACTGCTTGCATTTGGCTAAAAGAAGATGCTTGCTGTTGGATTTATATTTTCTTTATCTTCATTATTTTTTTGTTTTTTATCTTCATGTAACAAATTTAAAAAGTCAATGACTGTCTGCCCATCATCTTCTTCACAATTTGAATAAATTGAATGTGGGCCCATCACATTAGAAATTAATAAAGATTTAAAAGAATTTATAAATGTATTACAGTCTGGGTTTACATTTCTATAATTTATTGCTCTTATTCTTCCAAAAAAGTTCTCTAAGGGGTCTTGGTTTATATGCCGGGGGTATAAATATTCTAAATTATATTTATTAAATAGTAATTTGGCAATTCTTTCAATACTCTCTAAGGTAACTAACCAGCCATCAAGGGATGGCACTCTTACATTAAATTTACATTTTTTATTTATCGCCCTCTTGCTTGTAGCATCTACAAATTTCATAGATTTTAAAGTTTTTTTAGCTATCTTCCAAAAAGTCATATGATTGGACTTTGGCGTAATTGCACCTCTTAATTTTCCTTTTTTGTTACCGGCTTTAGAGCCATTTACACTGTCAAATAATTTGTCAAATAATTGAACCACTTCTCCCGTTGTCCTCATTGTTTCGCTAATTCTTTCGCCTTTCACAGTTGTCTCTGAAATAATGAAAAATTACCTTTTACTAAATAATACTAGTTGTTCTGCGCAAATGTAGACCTCTCGATTTTTTTAAGAAAAATGGCAATTTTTTTAGAACGGCTGAACCAATTTTGATGCCCAGCAAACATAAAAATTAACTTAATATTTTCAATTCAATTTCATCAATTTTTATCAACAACGGACTTATTAACCTTCTTTTTAAATATATATAAGTTAGAGGTGTTATATTAGTGTCTAATATCAGTATTCATGTTATCGAATATAACGTTTAGTCGGTATTACGTTCCGTTAACGGTTACCATGGAACCGTCAAGAACCGTCAGCGTATATGTAGCGCGTTGCTGGCACGGATCGCTTCAAGAGGCTTGGTTGAGAACTTCCGAATACGATACGAGTTCGCCGCGTTCTTGTTTGGCCGGACAACCGACTAATATATTTTATGCGAGTGATATGTACGTAGGTACCACCCAGCCAACCGAATGGACTGGACTGGACCGAATGGACTGATTGGGCTGGACTGAATGGGCTGAATGGACTGGACTGAATCGTGGGCCACAAAAAGATGATTAGGTAGGTAGGGTACCTACCTAAATATAGATCGCAACCGAATGGACTGATTGGGCCGAATGGACTGGACTGAATCGTGGGCTACAAAAGATGATTAGATCGCATTTCACGAAAGTAGTATATTTCAATTCCAAAAAAGAGTACCAGATCACAATCCACAAAAATAGCAGATCCCACTTCATATTTCGGAGACGACGACGACGACGCCGCAAAGTGCGTTTCCAATATCAAATATTCAGTGTTATCGGTATCGTTCTATATCATATTAACTCTTTATAACTAGGAACGGCTAGAGGTAACCGTTTGAGGTGCCTGATATATAACTGTTACCGGATAACCGATTACTCAGATAGCTAAGAACCTAATATATTCGTATTATGATATCATCTCTAATATCATGTTCTCGATAACGGTTACGATATATTCATAACACCTCTATTTTCTAATTGACGAAACGTCACAGTACATCCGACATGCATGCACTTTCAATTTTGTTTGTTTTATATAACTTTATATTTATATTGTTACGGTTATATGCTTTCGTCGCAAAATGTAAATGGTTTGAGAATAAATCTTATATCTATCTATCTATCTATAAGTACTTTGTACAACTTATTACTTCCATGGTGCTAGCAGTTTGCGCGGCCGTCAGTCAGTTTAAATTTAATAACTAACGGCCAACATAAATTCCTAGGTATTGTAGGTAGGTATTGAACGGCAAACAAACGAAGGCGGTTGTTTGTTTCTTTACCTGCTTAGTGATAATTTTGGCAAAAATTGTATATTGTCTGTTATAAAATTAACTTAATATGACAATGAAGAAGGAAGTCTTAGATCTTGAAACTAAAATAACAAACCACGAAGCATATGGACAATCGTTAGTAAAAAAAACATTACTCATTGATTATTATATTACTACAATACATATGTAGTGTTTAGATAATACTATGTATTTCTTTTTGTACGCATTTAATCATATTACTATAACTATTTCCTCACAAGATTTCAAGGGCTGGATTTCACCTCACTCTTTCCTTGCAAAATTGAAATAGGTATTTGTATTTTTTTAGATACAAGTGGTCTCCCAGAGATTTTGAATTGGGCTCGGCATTAGGACAAGGGAAATTTGGACGTGTGCATGTTGCAAGAGAAAAAAAGACAGGATTTTTAGTAGCTATCAAGGCGTTATTCAAGTCTCAGATCGTGATGTCAAGATGTGAACGACAGGTGATGAGAGAAATTGAGATACAGTCTCATTTAGAGTGAGTATCTTGTTGTAAACTATATCGTCAAAGCAACAGTATACAGACTGCTAATATTATTATCAATATAATGTATAGGGACTGCTTTTTGTTTAACTTTAAAGTGTTTAAATAATTTCTGATGATTGATGATGAAATTTGGTATACAGGTAGAAAAATACCAGGGATAGCACATAGGGAACTTTTTATCCCGAAATTTTCTTGAGTGCGAAGCCCAACCCCTGAACATGGCTAGTTTATAATATTGTCTAGCATTCGCCCACATAAATTGTTTACCAAAACATTCCACATTCCTCTACCCTGTTAACTGCATGAAAATTTGTTCACAAGTTTTTGAGTTAATCAAACAGACGGGACCCTGTATTTATTTTTACTATCAGTCATTGTAATTTCCTCCCATCAGTGTTGAAATTTGTCTTCAGACATCCAAACATTTTGCGTTTGCTGACATGGTTCCATGACGAGAGACGTATCTACCTAGTGGTGGAGTTTGCAGCTGGTGGAGAGCTGTATAAACACCTCACCAACTCTCCTCATGGCAGGTTTCCAGCGGAACGCGCAGCTAAGTGCATATATCAGGTAAATCTATACATATAATAAAACAGTAAAAATATTTTGTCTGTACATTTAATATTTTTGACTGAAATGGATAGAGGGAGACCTAAAAAGAACAATAGAAAGCAAAAAAATTTTTTTTTAATTTCTTGTCTGTCTGTCTGTCTGTCTGTCTGTCTGTCTGTCTGTCTGTCTGTCTGTCTGTCTGTATGTATGTACGCGTTTCACGCAAAAACTACTGGACGGATTTGAATGAAACTTTTTTTGTTGTATAGCTATTAAGCCTGGGCAACATATAGGCTATAATTCATTTTGAAAACTGGAACACCTGATGAAGAACCATAACGGAACAGCTAAACTATAAGTAATATGGAAATGGTGCCTTAACAAAAATCGTTCAACCTGATGAGCATTTTCTGCCGACGTATAAAAATTGAAGATCTGGAACATCTGATGAAAAGCTCCAAGAGACCAGCTAAACTATAACATATATAGAAATGGCGCCTTAGCAAAAACCGTTCAACCTGATGAGCATTTTCTGCTGACGTATAAAAATTGAAGATCTGGAACATCTGATGAAAAGCTCCAAGAGAGATTTTTCATCTAAGCGAAACTCACGCGGGCGAAGCCGCGGGCGACATCTAGTCTTAACATATTTTTGCTACGAATAATCCTAATCCTAACTTATAGTATGTGAAAGTGAGTTTGTGTGTTTCTTTGTTACTTCTTCACGCTTTATCTACTGAACCAATCTTACTGAAATTTTGCATACACATAGTCAAAAGTACTGAGAAGGACATAGGGTACTTTTCATCTCAGGAAAAAGCATTGTTCCCGTGGGAAAGTCACGCGGGCGAAGCCGCGGGCAAAAGCTAGTATAACAATAATTGAATATTAGGATAGGCTAGCCACATTCAAATTACTAAAAACAGATTTTTAAACACATACTTATTAAGAAAACAACTTTATTCAATAATAACTTTATTTAATGAGGTGCAATTAAAGCGGGATTGGGCGGGCCACGTCAGATGTATGGGGATGGAAAGGTGGACAAAAATAGTCATATCTTGCGTCCCAACCACAGATAACCCCCAAGTCCCAACTGATAGGAAAACAGCAAGAGTAGAGCCAAAACTGATGTGGTCTGACGTATTGTCGGCCTTTAATGAGCTGAGCGGTGGCAACAGCTGGCTAACAATAGAAGTAGTTGGAGGAACAAGCTGCTGAATAAAAATAGAAGTATTCAACAATTTGTATATATTTTAAATTTCAGGTAGCAGATGCGGTAGAGTACTGTCACCAGCACCATGTGATGCACCGTGACATCAAACCAGAGAACATCCTGGTTGCATTCAACGGGGAACTCAAACTCGCTGACTTTGGCTGGTCGGTACACGCACCCTCAGAAAAGTAATGATGGATTAATTTATAATAGAACTATATATACACGGCTCCTGTGGGAATTTCGGATAGCCTATACATATAGGTGAATTCAAAAACATTATCATCCTGCTAAAATTACTTATGATTATAAGCAACTTTTTGTATGGAATCAATTCGATCCACTGGACTGCCACACTGTCTCCAGTGTGGCAGTCGAATCCTGGGTTCGATTTCCGATCTAGTCTAGATGGAAAATGATCTTTTTCAGATTGATTTGATTCTTGGAAGTTTATTGAAATATGTATTTGTTATAAAATATAGTATCGTTGAGTTATTCTATAACACAAGTCTCGCACTTACTTTGGAGCTAACTCAATCTGTGTGATTTGTACATATATATGAAATGGATTCCCTGGAATGGACTACCTGCCATATATTACATATTATCACGCCTTTTTCCCGTGGGGGTGGGCAGAGACTAGCGATTTCCACCTGCTACGATCCTTACAGATACCAATATAATACCTTATCCTTACCTGCCATATATTTATTTTAATTACAGACGTAAAACAATGTGCGGTACTCTGGATTACCTGCCACCAGAGATGATCAAGCGCGAAGTGTATGATGTGACCGTGGACCAGTGGTGCATCGGAGTGCTACTATACGAGTTCCTAGTCGGGAAGCCTCCGTTTGAGAGCGAGGGCCAAGACAAAACATACAATAGGATCCTGACTTTGGACATTGTTTACCCGGAATATGTTCCTGAAGGTGCCAAAGATCTAATTTCGAAGGTAAACTCAATATTTTAAGTCTTTTTTCTATCAATACAAATGATAAAACTAAACTATGAATAGGTTGCGAGATAATGGCAATAACGTCAAAATTCGAGCAAAGTTGCACCATTTTACGGTACCTACATAATTATGTGATGTTGAAAAAATGATATTTTTATGATATTCTACGTTGAGGTTCATAATGTCCCATTGCCAAAATGTCCGCCTGGGGTTGCCGACTGAACTCTGCAGTATATTGATGCAACCCCAAGTAGATTTAGCTTACTTTATCGTCTTGACTAAGATTTTAATCCTAAATAAATGTTGATATTTCTCAATACCTAAGTATTTAAGCAAGTTCTCTTGTATCAGAAATGTTATTTTGGAAAATATTATTATTTTTACTACAATGTTTCTTTCACAATAACTATGGTTTCCGAAATGATTTATTTAACTTTTAAATAATGTTTTCTTTTTTTTAATTGTTTCAGCTGCTAAGGCCGGCCAGCAAAGAACGGCTGCCTTTGTCTGAAGTCATGGAACATTACTGGGTGAAGCAGTTTTACAATAAAGGACTAGCCAATGGAGATTCGTAGTAATGACAACAGATGCATGTATTAATGTACCTATCGTTATTCAAGTTGTATTTTATTTATTCACTTGTGCCAATTAAATATTAAAATGCAATAAATATTTTTCAAAATTACATTTCATTTTTATGTTCATCAGGCTTTTCATCAAAATAAAGTATTTCTGGGAAGGAGAATGCTCAAAAAAAAAACCAGGGCGAACAGAAAAACAACATGTTTTCTACATAAGTATCATTATGACATTCATTTTTTTTTTCAGAAAGAATTATTTTTTTCTTGGCGGTACCATAGTACATATTCTTGTCTATGGGCGCTACTGGCGAGTGAGATCTGCATGGAAGTAGTAAGTACTTTGTTGTACAAAGGTACTTATTACTTCCATGAAGATCTGTCATATATATAGCACAACACTGTCATCAGTTGACAAATTCAAATGACAATATTGTACCCATGGAAGTAGTAAGTACTTTGTACAAGGTACTTATTACTTCCATGATTGTACCATCTGACAAAACAAACCTCACTCGTCAGTAGCGGCAACTGGTGAGCGGAAAACGATAACTTTTATTGAGTGCGTTCCCCTAGCAAAAAAGTACTGAATATTAAAACGTGATGTTACTAAATAATTAGAGTATGACGTCGTGTAAATGTTTAAAGTTTCAAATTTGTGCATCAATTAGTTTTTGAGATTTTAATTACAAACAGATTCTGCCAGGATGACATTTAGAACATTCCCCCAGCAAAAAAAGTTCTCGGATCGAAATGAAAGTAAGTACAATAATTAGAGTGTCGTGAAAGGTAAATGTTTATGAATAAATAAAATTTGTGTATCGAAAGACTTGGGAGAAATTCAAAATTCTGCTGGGGGAACGTTTGGCCGGATGCTGGATCTCCTAAATGGCATGGGGTAGAGATATGACTTTTTTTACACAAGTTGTTATTCATTTGTGTATAATGTTTGTAAAAACAGAAATTAAAAAAAATATTACCGTTCAGGAGCTAAAAATAAAAACGTGAATTTAGGTATTTTGGCGCTTGTACTATAAATACTGGCCCTAGAGACTAATTGGTGACGTGGGTTTGTACCTTGAAGTTGCTTTCAATGTCTATGTAAGTATCAACATAGTATCATAAGTATTTAATAAGTTATGAGAAAAAATGCAATGATTCGGCCGCCATGAATTTCGACAGTCCATTAAACGAGTTGGTCTTTTATTTACGGAATTCACATGTTTTGCATTAATTGCTAAATATAGTTAACTATCCATTCACCAAAAATCAGATCAATACCTATATGTAGTAGATTAAGAAATATAATTATAAATCCAAGCCAAGGTGAAATACCATGATAAGCTGACCAAATTCGAGAATCTAGCAAAAAGCGGCCGTACAGTATATATTACCAACCATCCGAAATTTGCAGTATTATAAACGTAATTTAGTACAGGCGCGTACACAACTGAACTAACATAATTTTCAATGAATAGTTTTTGTCCAGGATTTCAAGATTTTTTATTGTTAACTTATTTATATATATTTTTTGCGTTTAGTTACAATACAATATTAATTGGAAAACTCTGCGCTCGTTCTATCTTAGGTACCTAGTATAGGACCGATTCCTACTGGAATGGCTGCGGCGCGGCAATCACTTTCACTATGATAGAATTATAAACCTTATATTTCTACCCCATACGTACATAACTTATATAACCGCGCTATTGTAGTGCCTCCGGTATGTTTGAAGAGGCTGGTATAGATTGTTTTGCTACGATCATGCGCCACCCTTTTTGCTCAGGAGAGTGCGCGTTAGTACCAACAGCATCCTAAAGATGATAGGTACGAGGTGGGACTGCCCGCACTTGGCTCACTGCCGGAGCTTACATGCTCCGTGCAGAAATATATTATGATAAAATAGTTTGTAGGGTGTGATATTAATATATTTAAGTTAATTTAATAATGTAAGATATGAGTGTAATCACTTGAAATAAAGATATATTATGTTGGTACGTTTTTCAGAGCCACACGGGTCCATTGGGCCCGGTCCTTTGAGGCGTTCATGGGGCCAAAGCCGACATGAAGAGGCCTTTTTGTACCTTTTTATCTAAAAGTGAGATGGCTGCATCTGCAGAGATCTGCCCCTTAATGTACCATAGATATGATATATGTGATATACTAACCGAATTTGAAGAAATAAGATGTTTTTTTAGGTATGCTAACATTTGAGCACGCATCTGTACACAGAAAAAAGAGGTAATACACTATCAATTTCAGTAAACCACTTCAATATACTGCACGGTCGCTTTTTGGTAGACTCTCGAATTTGGTCGGCTTATCATGGTATTTCACCGTTGCTTGGATTTATAATTATATTTCTTGAACTACTACATATATTGAACTGATTTTTTGGTGAATGGATAGTTAACTATATTTAGCAATTAATGCAAAACATGTGAACTTCGTAAATAATAGACAAACTCGTCTAATCGACTGTCGAAATTCATAGCGGCCGAATCATAGCATTTTTTCTCATAACTTATTAAATACTTATGATACTATGTTGATACTTACATAGACATTGAAAGCAACTTCAAAGTACAAACTCACGTTACCAATTAGTCTCTAGGGCCCATATTTATTGTACAAGCGCCAAAATACCTAAATTCACGTTGTTTGTAATATAATTGCTTGGAACGAAACGCGGGCGTTTCGCATTGCTGCCGCTAGGCGGCCGCGGGGTTCTCACACTGCTCGTGAATGGCGTCGCGGTCGACCGCCATTGTCCTGTGCTATATCGGTTTGTTTTAATACGCGGAGAGGTCCCGCGTCATTTTGTCTTAAACCACGTTGAGTGTTAACTAGTTTGATTGTAATTGTGTATTTCATCGTTGTTAAATAACTATTGAACGTTTGTGTTTGTGAAAAAACCTGTTATTGTGACTTTTTCTTGTGAGATGGGAAACGTGGCTGGCTGTTCACATCCAACTGTTCCCGAGTGAACCTTCGGGAAGAAACCTACGTTTTTATTCCGGGGAATTGAGATCTCATGGGTTAGGTAGGGTGATTAGGGATCCCCCTTTCCGAAGACACTCAAGATTGGATCCGAAGAGCAGGAAGATTAAGTTTGGTAAGTGGACCCTTGAGTTTGTGGGTGGTTGTAGTTATTAAGTTAGGTTTAATATACAGGGTTCTGTAGTTCCCGTTATAAACTATGGTGGTAGCAGTCTGCGTATAGCTTAAGTTAGTTAGGGTCTAGTCGGACAAACGTAGTGCCGGGTCGAGGTTTTTACCGGTATTTTTTACACGACTGACCAAAAAAGGAGTGTTATGTTTTCAGCGTTCATGTATGTATGTATGTATGTATGTATGTAAGTTTCTTTATTCCACCATAAGTCCTGAACGGCTTAACAGATTTTGATGTAAGAGGTGTTGTTGGATTCCTTGCATTCGCCCGAGTGACATAGGCTATGTGACGTCATCATAAAAACAAAATGGCGGATTATATACGCGATAAACAGCTGACCGAAAAAAATAAATTTGATCAATCTTATCGAGTGTAGTATCAAATTGAAGGGCTTTGAAAGGCAATTTCAAAAATATATATAACTTATATGTTTGTATGTACTTTTAGTTGTATAAATAAAATAGATAGTAAGATCAACACCGTTAGATCGTCAATGTACACAGAGAGTCCGGCCTTCGGCCTCGCCCCGCTCTTTGCTCACAAGCCCGAGCTCGGCCTTCGGCCTCTCTTGCGTGGCTGGCAGCCCTGGAGCTGCGTTCAGGCCAGGCCGAAGGCCGAGTCTTTCGTATACATGGATGATCTTATGATTTCATTTCAAACGGCTCTTAACGTCGAGTGGCCGAGGGTCTCCTATAATGGCTCGCCCCCGTCGATTATACGATTCTAGTTTACGTAGGCAGTACCCCAGATCCACTTTGGCGCGCCTTGCGCCCATAAGGCAACAGTTCAAAGCTTCGTCTAAACTACCACCGGCTGTGGTCGACGCCAGGGTTCTCTATGTCATTCGGTCGAGCACCTCCCCCGCCTATATATTATAGGTACTCTCCGCAGGCAGTACCCCAGGTCTACTTTCAGGTCTATTTTGGTACCGTTCCCGGTGCTGCTGCATCTGCGTTTAAATTGAAGGATGCTTTCCTTCTCCAGCCGCATCGTCTCGTGAACAAAGTGCAGGACGAGGCCTAAGGCCGAGCCCTTTGTATACATGGATGACTTTTATATTTCATCTCAAACCTCCAGTAAACCAAGGACCCCCCCCCACCCCGGCCGCGCAATCAAGGCCACAGCCCGAGCTGCGTCCAGGACAGGCCGAAGGCCGAGTCTTTCGTATACATGGATGACCTTATGATTCAAACGGCTATTAACGTCGGCTATGACTGGCTGTGGTCGTCGCCCAGGGGCCATTGTAATATTTGGTCGAGCACCCCCCCCCCCCGCTCCTTATCTATTATCTATCTTAGTTTCCGCGGGCGGTAATCCCAGCTCAGGTCACTTTGGTTGGTATATTTCGAGCACCTCCCCCGCCTATATATTATAGGTACTCTCCGCAGGCAGTACCCCAGGTCTACTTTCAGGTCTATTTTGGTACCGTTCCCGATGCTGCTGCAGCTGTGTTTAAATCGAAGGCTTAGCTTCCCTTCCCCCAGCCGCGCTGCCGTTTCGAGAATAAAGTGCAAGACGAGGCTTTAGCCTAAAGTCGAGCCCTCTGTATACAAGGACGACTTTTATATTTCATCTCAAACCTCCAGTACACCAGGGGCACACAACCACCCGAGCTGCGTCCAGGCTGGGCCGAAGGCCGTGCCAGAGCATAATCACGAGACGGATCTCGTGAGCATAAAGGGGGCGAGGCCGTAGGCAGAGTCCTTCGTATACATACATGGACGATCTTCCGATTTCATCTTAAAGCCCCAATATTCAACCGAGATACTGAGTCCGAAGGCCGATTCGCCTTGGCCCGCGAGGCCGATGGCCGAGTTCCGTGTATGAGAAGCCGAGATGCGTAGCGAGTCCGAAGGCTGGGGCCCGCCTCCAGCCGGTGCAAGCGAGACCGAAGGCAGAGTTGCAGCTTCATAGCAAAGAGCTAAAGCGAAAATAGTCTTTCGGCTCTTCACCTAGTCTAAACCGACAACTCTTCTACGTTGATGACTTTTTACTTACCTCTTAAACTTTTCTTTAACATACTCGAAACTGCAAAAGTAAAATTGTCCTGCACAGCACGCTAGGTGCTTTAGCCTCGCCTCGCCTCTCGGCTTTATGTACGCAGCTCATCCATCAGGCCTTCGGCCTCAGCCCCTCTGCTGGTTTGAGATGAAATGAGAAGGTCATTTATGTATATGTATACGAAGGGCTAGGCCTTCGGCCTTGTCACTCTCTCTGCTCACGAGATGGAGCTCGACCTTCGGCCAAGCACAAGTTGTCAGTCGTGTTTTTTATTTTTTAATAATTAGCTTGTGTCGTAAAAATTAGAACCAACAAAGCTTGATCAAACCGCGTCAAAGCATACCGCGTTTTACCACACAAATTCACTAGATGGCGCAATTCTTAGAAATAATAAGGTTTTGCGCATTTATTCTTTTATTTATTCCATTTCATAAGAAAACAATATTCAAAAATTACAAATAAATACTTATATTTAAAAAAAAATATTGAGGAGATAGATTTTTTAGATTACAATTTATTTAAGTATATATTGTAATTGAGATATTGTTTCGCATGATATTTTAAGTGTAAATCTATATTGGAACTTGTATTTCGTGTTAAAGTTTACAACACGGTGAGCATTAAGAACAGTAACAAGCTAATTATTAAAAAATAAAAAACACGACTGACAACTTGTGCTTGGCCGAAGGTCGAGCTCCATCTCGTGAGCAGAGAGAGTGACAAGGCCGAAGGCCTAGCCCTTCGTATACATAAATGACCTTCTCATTTCATCTCAAACCAGCAGAGGGGCTGAGGCCGAAGGCCTGATGGGTGAGCTGCGTACATAAAGCCGAGAGGCGAGGCGAGGCTAAAGCACCTAGCGTGCTGTGCAGGACAATTTTACTTTTGCAGTTTCGAGTATGTTAAAGAAAAGTTTAAGAGGTAAGTAAAAAGTCATCAACGTAGAAGAGTTGTCGGTTTTACTAGGTGAAGAGCCGAAAGACTATTTTCGCTTTAGCTCTTTGCTATGAAGCTGCAACTCTGCCTTCGGTCTCGCTTGCACCGGCTGGAGGCGGGCCCCAGCCTTCGGACTCGCTACGCATCTCGGCTTCTCATACACGGAACTCGGCCATCGGCCTCGCGGGCCAAGGCGAATCGGCCTTCGGACTCAGTATCTCGGTTGAATATTGGGGCTTTAAGATGAAATCGGAAGATCGTCCATGTATACGAAGGACTCTGCCTACGGCCTCGCTCCCTTTATGCTCACGAGATCCGTCTCGTGATTATGCTCTGGCAACGGCCTTCGGCCCAGCCTGGACGCAGCTCGGGTGGTTGTGTGCCCCTGGTGTACTGGAGGTTTGAGATGAAATATAAAAGTCGTCCTTGTATACAGAGGGCTCGACTTTAGGCTAAAGCCTCGTCTTGCACTTTATTCTCGAAACGGCAGCGCGGCTGGGGGAAGGAAGCTAAGCCTTCGATTTAAACACAGCTGCAGCAGCATCGGGAACGGTACCAAAATAGACCTGAAAGTAGACCTGGGGTACTGCCTGCGGAGAGTACCTATAATATATAGGCGGGGGAGGTGCTCGAAATATACCAACCAAAGTGACCTGAGCTGGGATTACCGCCCGCGGAAACTAAGATAGATAATAGATAAGGAGCGGGGGGGTGCTCGACCAAATATTACAATGGCCCCTGGGCGACGACCACAGCCAGTCATAGCCGACGTTAATAGCCGTTTGAATCATAAGGTCATCCATGTATACGAAAGACTCGGCCTTCGGCCTGTCCTGGACGCAGCTCGGGCTGTGGCCTTGATTGCGCGGCCGGGGTGGGGGGGTTTGGTTTACTGGAGGTTTGAGATGAAATATAAAAGTCATCCATGTATACAAAGGGCTCGGCCTTAGGCCTCGTCCTGCACTTTGTTCACGAGACGATGCGGCTGGAGAAGGAAAGCATCCTTCAATTTAAACGCAGATGCAGCAGCACCGGGAACGGTACCAAAATAGACCTGAAAGTAGACCTGGGGTACTGCCTGCGGAGAGTACCTATAATATATAGGCGGGGGAGGTGCTCGACCGAATGACATAGAGAACCCTGGCGTCGACCACAGCCGGTGGTAGTTTAGACGAAGCTTTGAACTGTTGCCTTATGGGCGCAAGGCGCGCCAAAGTGGATCTGGGGTACTGCCTACGTAAACTAGAATCGTATAATCGACGGGGGCGAGCCATTATAGGAGACCCTCGGCCACTCGACGTTAAGAGCCGTTTGAAATGAAATCATAAGGTCATCCATGTATACGAAAGACTCGGCCTTCGGCCTGGCCTGAACGCAGCTCCAGGGCTGCCAGCCACGCAAGAGAGGCCGAAGGCCGAGCTCGGGCTTGTGAGCAAAGAGCGGGGCGAGGCCGAAGGCCGGACTCTCTGTGTACATTGACGATCTAACGGTGTTGATCTTACTATCTATTTTATTTATACAACTAAAAGTACATACAAACATATAAGTTATATATATTTTTGAAATTGCCTTTCAAAGCCCTTCAATTTGATACTACACTCGATAAGATTGATCAAATTTATTTTTCGGTCAGCTGTTTATCGCGTATATAATCCGCCATTTTGTTTTTATGATGACGTCACATAGCCTATGTCACTCGGGCGAATGCAAGGAATCCAACAACACCTCTTACATCAAAATCTGTTAAGCCGTTCAGGACTTATGGTGGAATAAAGAAACTTACATACATACATACATACATACATACATGAACGCTGAAAACATAACACTCCTTTTTTGGTCAGTCGTGTAAAAATTACAAATAAATACTTATATTTAAAAAAATATTGAGGAGATAGATTTTTTAGATTACAATTTATTTAAGTATATATTGTAATTGAGATATTGTTTCGCATGATATTTTAAGTGGTAAATCTATATTGGAACTTGTATTTCGTGTTAAAGTTTACAACACGGTGAGCTACAGCATAGAACAGTAAAAACCGCAGTGAACGTAATAAATTAATCACATTTCCCACGTAAGTACACGTCTTTTTGTGTTCAGATCTCTACCACACACTTGCATAATTATTATAAATAAATAAATAAATATATACGGACAAATCACACAGATTGAGTTAGCCCCAAAGTAAGTTCGAGACTTGTGTTATAGGATACTAACTCAACGATACTATATTTTATAACAAATACATATATAGATAAACATCCAAGACCCGGGTCAATCTGAAAAATATAATTTTCCATCTTGACTCGACCGGGGATCGAACCCGGGACCTCCGGTGTGGCAGTCCGGCGTGATGACCGTTGGGCCACGGAGGTCGTCGAAATTATATTTAGTTTACGAGTCCATGCAACAGTAGGTAGGTACTTTCTACCTAAAAAACAAAAATTTTAAACAAATTATCATTTTAGTACTTCGAAAGTTGTGTTGCCAATTGTAACAAAAAAATTCTCTACTCGAGTTATATTTTTTGTTTAAACCCTTATCAGTGAGTAAATATCTGTAGTATCAACTACTTTTCATACTCGTAGAGTACTTTTATTGCCTATTTATAAAAATAACTAGTGGTTCGCCGCGAACTTAGACATCGCGATTATTATTTTAAAATTATGCGTATATTTCAAAAACGACTGAATCGATTTTGTTGCGCAACGAAATTAAAAATTCTATAGATAGTTGCTACACGTATTCTTGATATCATCGAAATTAATTTAACTGTTCTAGAGTTATCGAAGAACAAACATACATACAAACAAACAATGTGTTTTCGCCCCAACTTAAATTATAGCTTATAGCTATTTTATTAAATATTTATCATATTAATTTTTAAATTTGACATTTTAAATTTTTTTTACTTGTGCGTAATTTCCATCGAAAAGGGGAAAACGTATAATGCTGGCAACACTCATTGCCAGAATGAGAAACAGCACCGATCAAATATTTTTGAAATATAGAAACAGCTATAGGTACCTACCTAAAGGCCCCGCCATGCGCCAGGCCAGGAGATCGTAGAAACTTTGTAAACAAAGAATAGTGGTACCGTAAACTGCTGCAACTTATCCAACTACACATTACAACTATTTCATTTGAATTACGATATATCGCATTCGCTTGCTTTATTCTCGTTTTCTACCATTCTGTAGTAACTGTTCATTATTTGGGCAACATATTTTTCATTTTTTATAATTGTAACTCCATTAATACTCTGTCAGTTGTGCGACAAAGATCGATGGGTGAGGCAGCATTTTTTTTGCGCTCCAAAACTTTTGAATTTTAACTATTAAAAAGCTGTGTTTTCGCACAGGATTAACTGCCTAAGGTAGGATAATATTGTCTTCTTCTAGTATTACTTATTTTTTTACGCAAAAGATTGTTTTTATCAAAAAAAACTTTTCTAAGTTTTTTTTGATAAAAAACAATCTTTTGCGTAAAAAAATAATAATCATGTGTAGTGTTTTGAAAACTTGAGTGACATAACTTTGCCTGGGTCTAGGGTTGTCAAATTTTGTTAACTAGCTTTTACTCGCAGCTTCACTCGTGTGAATCTCGCTTACATTATGCTTAAAAAAATATTTTAGATTTTTTTTCCTCTAGTTGTTAGAAGTGCTCATTGTAAATTTGTAAAACAATATTCAAATATTTTTTGTAGAAATAATTGTAAAAGAGATTCAACACTTTGTATACTTTTCTTTTATACTACAATCAAAAATTAAGTTTAATAATAATTGTTGATTAAAATGATGAGACATTATTACCAAGAAGCATTTTTACACGACTGACCAAAAAAGGAGTGTTATGTTTTCAGCGTTCATGTATGTATGTATGTATGTATGTATGTAAGTTTCTTTATTCCACCATAAGTCCTGAACGGCTTAACAGATTTTGATGTAAGAGGTGTTGTTGGATTCCTTGCATTCGCCCGAGTGACATAGGCTATGTGACGTCATCATAAAAACAAAATGGCGGATTATATACGCGATAAACAGCTGACCGAAAAAAATAAATTTGATCAATCTTATCGAGTGTAGTATCAAATTGAAGGGCTTTGAAAGGCAATTTCAAAAATATATATAACTTATATGTTTGTATGTACTTTTAGTTGTATAAATAAAATAGATAGTAAGATCAACACCGTTAGATCGTCAATGTACACAGAGAGTCCGGCCTTCGGCCTCGCCCCGCTCTTTGCTCACAAGCCCGAGCTCGGCCTTCGGCCTCTCTTGCGTGGCTGGCAGCCCTGGAGCTGCGTTCAGGCCAGGCCGAAGGCCGAGTCTTTCGTATACATGGATGACCTTATGATTTCATTTCAAACGGCTCTTAACGTCGAGTGGCCGAGGGTCTCCTATAATGGCTCGCCCCCGTCGATTATACGATTCTAGTTTACGTAGGCAGTACCCCAGATCCACTTTGGCGCGCCTTGCGCCCATAAGGCAACAGTTCAAAGCTTCGTCTAAACTACCACCGGCTGTGGTCGACGCCAGGGTTCTCTATGTCATTCGGTCGAGCACCTCCCCCGCCTATATATTATAGGTACTCTCCGCAGGCAGTACCCCAGGTCTACTTTCAGGTCTATTTTGGTACCGTTCCCGGTGCTGCTGCATCTGCGTTTAAATTGAAGGATGCTTTCCTTCTCCAGCCGCATCGTCTCGTGAACAAAGTGCAGGACGAGGCCTAACTTTGTATACATGGATGACTTTTATATTTCATCTCAAACCTCCAGTAAACCAAGGACCCCCCCACCCCGGCCGCGCAATCAAGGCCACAGCCCGAGCTGCGTCCAGGACAGGCCGAAGGCCGAGTCTTTCGTATACATGGATGACCTTATGATTCAAACGGCTATTAACGTCGGCTATGACTGGCTGTGGTCGTCGCCCAGGGAGCCATTGTAATATTTGGTCGAGCACCCCCCCCCCCCGCTCCTTATCTATTATCTATCTTAGTTTCCGCGGGCGGTAATCCCAGCTCAGGTCACTTTGGTTGGTATATTTCGAGCACCTCCCCCGCCTATATATTATAGGTACTCTCCGCAGGCAGTACCCCAGGTCTACTTTCAGGTCTATTTTGGTACCGTTCCCGATGCTGCTGCAGCTGTGTTTAAATCGAAGGCTTAGCTTCCCTTCCCCCAGCCGCGCTGCCGTTTCGAGAATAAAGTGCAAGACGAGGCTTTAGCCTAAAGTCGAGCCCTCTGTATACAAGGACGACTTTTATATTTCATCTCAAACCTCCAGTACACCAGGGGCACACAACCACCCGAGCTGCGTCCAGGCTGGGCCGAAGGCCGTGCCAGAGCATAATCACGAGACGGATCTCGTGAGCATAAAGGGGGCGAGGCCGTAGGCAGAGTCCTTCGTATACATGGACGATCTTCCGATTTCATCTTAAAGCCCCAATATTCAACCGAGATACTGAGTCCGAAGGCCGATTCGCCTTGGCCCGCGAGGCCGATGGCCGAGTTCCGTGTATGAGAAGCCGAGATGCGTAGCGAGTCCGAAGGCTGGGGCCCGCCTCCAGCCGGTGCAAGCGAGACCGAAGGCAGAGTTGCAGCTTCATAGCAAAGAGCTAAAGCGAAAATAGTCTTTCGGCTCTTCACCTAGTCTAAACCGACAACTCTTCTACGTTGATGACTTTTTACTTACCTCTTAAACTTTTCTTTAACATACTCGAAACTGCAAAAGTAAAATTGTCCTGCACAGCACGCTAGGTGCTTTAGCCTCGCCTCGCCTCTCGGCTTTATGTACGCAGCTCACCCATCAGGCCTTCGGCCTCAGCCCCTCTGCTGGTTTGAGATGAAATGAGAAGGTCATTTATGTATACGAAGGGCTAGGCCTTCGGCCTTGTCACTCTCTCTGCTCACGAGATGGAGCTCGACCTTCGGCCAAGCACAAGTTGTCAGTCGTGTTTTTTATTTTTTAATAATTAGCTTGTTTTATGAAAGTAGCCATCTGGTTTTTTTCTTTTATAAAAAAAGTATTAATAATAATCTGTATTCTTTTGGACAACCCTATAGTCAACGACATTTTTGTATGGAAAGTCTGTACAACCTGCTACAACTCGGCCTAGTAGCTGTAATAAAAAAAATATACAGTATATTGCACTGATTAAATTGGCAGGGACAAGTAGGCTGTCTCATGCACATGAAAAAAAAAAATTACGGAAACGATAAGTACAATAAGTATCGAATTATCCCTCTAGGCAAACTTGTGTCTTTTACATACAACTTTGCCTACGACTTTAAGCCCTTGTAATTCAGAAAATTGGTGGAAATTAATAAGATTTGGGGTCTCAATAGTAAGCCAATATGCTTGTCTTCCATTTAAAAACAATTGAGAGTCAAAATTGTGAATAGGTTCCGAGAAAATCGCTAAAAACGTCAAATTCCGTGCAAAGTTGCAGCAGTTTACGGTACGCAACCTGTGTACGCAACATTTGGGTCAAATCAAATATATTATTTCTGTAATATTTTTATTTAATGACAAATAATATGAGCCAATTTAGGAATAAAATTCATATAATGTAGAACAGTAATAGGGTATTTGACAAGGTGTAATTTTTCAACATATTTTTAAATAAATGGAAAGATCATATACAAGTTTTATAACAAACTGTTTTTATTTTTTTTATTTTCGATTTAATTACCTAGTTATTTCAAATTGAAAATTCATACCAACGGAATACGCCGAACAGTTACCGAACACTTCCGATTAGCCCGGTGACGTCACACAGGTGTTTTCCCTACTCGGTGCGCCTCTCCCCGCCGGCACGCAGGCCCGCGCGGGTGTGGAGCTCGGGTTTGTGAGTGAACTGACAAGAAGGAGATCGGATTTTTTCGGGGCATCGGATTTTTTGGTACTTTTAATTAGATATAACTTGATAATTAGGTCGAAATTTAAAAAAATAAAAACAGTTTGTTATTATACTTTTACATGATCTTTCCAAAAATAAAATAAAAAAAACATTGTCAAATACCCTATTACAATCAAACAATAAAATATTAAAAACAACTTTAAGATTGCTAAATTTAAGAGAATACCATTGTTTATATTTATTTTAGAATGAAAAACATATGCCACCATTTTTATTACATACTAACTTTCGCCCGCGGCTTCGCCCGCGTGAATTTCCCACGGGAACCGTGCCTTTGGTGAAAGGTACCCTATGTCCTTCTCCGTACTTCTAACTATGTGTATGCGAAATTTCAGGAAGATTGTTCAGTAGATGAAGCGTGAAAAAGTAACAAACAAACAAACAAACCAACAAACAAACAAACAAACTCACTTTCGCATTTATAATATTAGTTAGGAAGTTAGGATAATAAAATATTATAGCATGAAATGAGAATAAAATAATGGGGTTTTATTTTAATTTTTTGATATGAAAATAATAAATGATGACGGATCTTTTTCTAAATGGTGCGCCAAATGTTTACATTCAGATTTTTATCGCTGACGTATAATCCGACCAATTGAAATTGCCCGTTGGTTTCATATCAATTCATGTCAATGTGGATTCACCTGTCATGCAGCGTCTGGTGCCAATTGCTGATGAGTCTATGAACATGTCATTTGATGCACACGTAAATTCAACATTCTCAAGTATAGCGGACCCCGCTCCGTGTCACTCTGGCTGTAAAGGCAGTGCTGTGACCATGGAAAATATTAGCGCCATGTTTGACCAGAAGCTTAATGCATCCCTATCAACATTTATGCGTGACTTCCGTAGCGCGCTGAAGGCTGACGTCAAGGAAATGGTTCGTGCTGAAATTGGAAGCGTTGTCCAGGAGATGAAGGATGACCTTAATGTTGCTACTGACTTTTTTTTCCTCAGAACAAGAATCCTTAAAGGCGCGTATAGCAGAAAGAGATGCATCGATTAAATTGCTGGAGTCTAACTGTGAGCAGTTACAAGGTGAAATTCGTACAGTGACGAATCGTTTGTCAGCAATCGAAAGAACAACTCGCAGCTTTAACGTTGAAATCCAAGCTGTCCCTGAGTCTCGTAATGAAAATGTGACTGCACTTTTCAAAAAACTTTGTGACGTCATCAACTTCTCTGTTGATGACAGTGATATTCGAGCTTGCCGAAGAGTAGCCAAAATGGACACTAAATCCAAACGGGCAAGAAATATTCTGGTCACCCTTGCTTCGCCCAGACTGAAAGACTCTCTACTTTCCGCTGTCCTTAAATATAACAATCTAATTATTAAAAAATAAAAAACACGACTGACAACTTGTGCTTGGCCGAAGGTCGAGCTCCATCTCGTGAGCAGAGAGAGTGACAAGGCCGAAGGCCTAGCCCTTCGTATACATAAATGACCTTCTCATTTCATCTCAAACCAGCAGAGGGGCTGAGGCCGAAGGCCTGATGGGTGAGCTGCGTACATAAAGCCGAGAGGCGAGGCGAGGCTAAAGCACCTAGCGTTCTGTGCAAAACAATTTTACTTTTGCAGTTTCGAGTATGTTAAAGAAAAGTTTAAGAGGTAAGTAAAAAGTCATCAACGTAGAAGAGTTGTCGGTTTAGACTAGGTGAAGAGCCGAAAGACTATTTTCGCTTTAGCTCTTTGCTATGAAGCTGCAACTCTGCCTTCGGTCTCGCTTGCACCGGCTGGAGGCGGGCCCCAGCCTTCGGACTCGCTAGGTACGCATCTCGGCTTCTCATACACGGAACTCGGCCATCGGCCTCGCGGGCCAAGGCGAATCGGCCTTCGGACTCAGTATCTCGGTTGAATATTGGGGCTTTAAGATGAAATCGGAAGATCGTCCATGTATACGAAGGACTCTGCCTACGGCCTCGCCCCCTTTATGCTCACGAGATCCGTCTCGTGATTATGCTCTGGCACGGCCTTCGGCCCAGCCTGGACGCAGCTCGGGTGGTTGTGTGCCCCTGGTGTACTGGAGGTTTGAGATGAAATATAAAAGTCGTCCTTGTATACAGAGGGCTCGACTTTAGGCTAAAGCCTCGTCTTGCACTTTATTCTCGAAACGGCAGCGCGGCTGGGGGAAGGGAAGCTAAGCCTTCGATTTAAACACAGCTGCAGCAGCATCGGGAACGGTACCAAAATAGACCTGAAAGTAGACCTGGGGTACTGCCTGCGGAGAGTACCTATAATATATAGGCGGGGGAGGTGCTCAAAATATACCAACCAAAGTGACCTGAGCTGGGATTACCGCCCGCGGAAACTAAGATAGATAATAGATAAGGAGCGGGGGGTGCTCGACCAAATATTACAATGGCCCCTGGGCGACGACCACAGCCAGTCATAGCCGACGTTAATAGCCGTTTGAATCATAAGGTCATCCATGTATACGAAAGACTCGGCCTTCAGCCTGTCCTGGACGCAGCTCGGGCTGTGGCCTTGATTGCGCGGCCGGGGTGGGGGGTCCTTGGTTTACTGGAGGTTTGAGATGAAATATAAAAGTCATCCATGTATACAAAGGGCTCGGCCTTAGGCCTCGTCCTGCACTTTGTTCACGAGACGATGCGGCTGGAGAAGGAAAGCATCCTTCAATTTAAACGCAGATGCAGCAGCACCGGGAACGGTACCAAAATAGACCTGAAAGTAGACCTGGGGTACTGCCTGCGGAGAGTACCTATAATATATAGGCGGGGGAGGTGCTCGACCGAATGACATAGAGAACCCTGGCGTCGACCACAGCCGGTGGTAGTTTAGACGAAGCTTTGAACTGTTGCCTTATGGGCGCAAGGCGCGCCAAAGTGGATCTGGGGTACTGCCTACGTAAACTAGAATCGTATAATCGACGGGGGCGAGCCATCATAGGAGACCCTCGGCCACTCGACGTTAAGAGCCGTTTGAAATGAAATCATAAGGTCATCCATGTATACGAAAGACTCGGCCTTCGGCCTGGCCTGAACGCAGCTCCAGGGCTGCCAGCCACGCAAGAGAGGCCGAAGGCCGAGCTCGGGCTTGTGAGCAAAGAGCGGGGCGAGGCCGAAGGCCGGACTCTCTGTGTACATTGACGATCTAACGGTGTTGATCTTACTATCTATTTTATTTATACCACTAAAAGTACATACAAACATATAAGTTATATATATTTTTGAAATTGCCTTTCAAAGCCCTTCAATTTGATACTACACTCGATAAGATTGATCAAATTTATTTTTTTCGGTCAGCTGTTTATCGCGTATATAATCCGCCATTTTGTTTTTATGATGACGTCACATAGCCTATGTCACTCGGGCGAATGCAAGGAATCCAACAACACCTCTTACATCAAAATCTGTTAAGCCGTTCAGGACTTATGGTGGAATAAAGAAACTTACATACATACATACTTACATACATGAACCCTGAAAACATAACACTCCTTTTTTTGGTCAGTCGTGTAAAAAGATAATTGAATAAAACAGACCAAGCTATATTTGAGGTAATTTTGACTTGAATTTTTTAGAAGTATGAGGTTGAACTTTAATATCTGCTAGTTGCCGAGCCAGATTTTATGTTTCAGGAATGTTTTTGCAATTTTGTGGTACATAATGACATAAGACTGTTTCATGAGTTTCTTTCGGCATTCTTCTCAGCAGTGGTCGTTCTAAAATGTTATTAGTTTGTAGCTTTGAGACATAATATATTATGATTAAATCATTATTTTTTGACATGAAAAAGGGCTTCTTTGAAGGTCAAGTTTCGCTTCATAGTCAGCTCCCTGCGGCAGGTCGCGTAGCGCCTCTCTAAAATAATATAATAATACGGTACATTAAGGGACAGATCTGCGCAGATGCAACTATCCCACTTTTTGAATAAAAAGGTACAAAAAGCCTCTTCATGTTTGCTTTGGCCCTTTCCCGCCGACGGAGCCGCGGGCTGATGACGGGACACATTGTATAGATCCAAGACCCAGGTCGATCTGAAAATGATAATTTTCCATCTTGCCCCGACCGGGGATCGAACCCAGGACCTCCGGTGTCCGGCGTGATGACCGTTAGGCCACGGAGACCTCCAGCAAAGAAATCGTTATAAATTGTCTAATAAACGGACACAGAAGGGCTCTCTGTTCACCCAATGCAGTGTGAAGTGATGTATGGCCACCATAACCCGTTAACAAAAGAAGTGCGCGTTTCTCTTAGTCATAATCTACCTGAAGTTGCGAATTATCTTGACATAATCTCTATTTTAAAGAAAATCTATACGATCATCTTTGAAATCATAACTATATGATTTCCCGCCACTGGGTGCCACTACAGAAATTAACATCTACCTGCATGCCAAATTTCAGCCCGATCCATCCAGTGGTATGGGCTTTGCATTGATAGATCACTATGTCAGTCAGTCAATCACCTTTGAGTTATACATATATATATAGAATCTAGTTTTGGTGTTCATACTTTGATATACTAAATTTCATTTAATTTTTTAAGGCCTGGCTTGCGGTAAGTGCTGCGGCCTGAGTTGTTGCACCTGTTGTTACTATTGTTGTTCTGGTGCATACCTGAATCTTTTGTGCCCTGACTTGCGGTAATCGGTGCGGCCGGAGTTGTTGCACCTGTTGTTCTTGCAACTGTTGTTACTATTGTTGTTCTGGTGCATACCTGAATCTTTTGCGGCCTGGCTTGCGGTAATTGCTGCGGCCTGAGTTGTTGCACCTGTAGTTGCGCCTGTTGTTCTTGCAACTGTTGTTGGTATTGTTGTTCCGGTGCTGTGAACTCTCGGTTCTGGGACTGGAAGTTGTTGCCGGTGACGACCTGCCCAGCTGACGCTAGGGCTATGAAGGCTAGGGCGATGATGGATGTAACCTGAGACGTATACTACAAGCGGTCGAGCCGGAACTCGTGCTCCACGGCCGAGTCGGGCAGCAGTGCGCCCGGCTCCTCCAGTAGCGTGAGCTCGTCGAGGTCGAGCCCCTCGCGTAATTGCGCCTCCTCCCCGCCGAATATGCCCGCGTCTATCTCGCCCGAGTAATCTGGCTATGCGTTCTCTGTCACTCAATTTAATGCGGAAGAGTTTTATTATATTGATTGATTGATATTATAAATTACGAAGTAATATGACATGTAGTATACTATACTTACAAGACGGTCACATATTATTTTATAGGATTATTTATTTATCTAATCAATCTAAGCAATAATCGTGAAATTGTTCATCTTAAAGTCGGCAATGTGGCAAGGTACTTATTGATATAATTAGATTAACAAGCTAATTATTAAATAAAACTTTTTTCCAAAAAAAATGAACCGACTTCCATCATAAAACTTAAAATCATGAAATAACAATAAAGAAAAATGTATTAGCATTCTACCTACTGAATGAGGTGAAGTCGGTGCCAAGTGCAGGAGTAAGGGTGTTATGTAATTGTTTAGCTAGGTATTATATACATGATTCTAATATTAACTTAGATTATGTTCGGATTCGTTCTCGAGATTAGCATACATTGTAGTACCGTGTACGGCTCGCCACTTCTTGAAAGCCTATTTAAATTTGTTTATAAAATTTATAAAAAAAAGAGGGGGTAGTTTTGTCTTCACCCACTCGGTCCAACGCAACGATCGTCATTCGTGTTTTAGTGCTACGCCACTTCGGTCGGTCTTCGGAATAATAGATTTTCAGTCGGTAGATTTTTGTTCTTTTCAAACATTAAATTAAAAAGTGTAGTTATAAAAATGCCTAGAAAAAGACGTAGTAGTGCTGAATCGGATGATTACGAAGTTCTTGCTAAGAAGTTAAGAAAAATCGAGCGGAAGCTGAAGCGTGTGCGACGCAAGCGAGTTACGCCTAGTTCCTCGGATTCTCCACGGAGTTATGGTGATACTTCTCCAGGATATGTAGGTTAGTGTTGTTTTATGTTATTATTAAAATATAACAGACGTAAGGACGTTACTTTTACATGCAAATTTTTTATCCTACTTTACAAAAAGTAGCGTATAACAGACGTAGGGGCTGTTACTTTGATATGCAATTCTTATTGTCCTACTTTAAAAAGTAGCGTATAACAGACGTAGGGGCTGTTACTTTGATATGCAATTATTTTATCCTACTTTAAAAGTAGCGTATAACAGACGTAGGGGCTGTTACCTTTACTTGCAAAAAACATTTATCCTACTTTAAGAAAAGTAGCGTACAACAGACATAGGGGTTGTTGCTATGATGCCTTAATTGTTAATCTACTTCTTAGAAGACAAGCGTACATCTACAATATTCGAAAAATCAACATTGGTATTTCGAATATTTCAGAAACTCAAGAAGTTGAACATGATTTAGATGAAATCGAAGCTGGCCCTTCCTCATTGTCATTGCCCCCCACGACACTTGACCCTGACGCTGTTGCTTCTGGGGGATCAGACATTTCAAAACCTGTTGAGCAGAGCACCGAGCCAACTCAGAAACCAGAATTGGACAATGAGGTCTTAGAAATACTAGGGGATGACCCGACCATACCCAAGGTGAAGAGTAAAGAGGTTCAACCCGCCTTAGCGGTCCGCCTGGAACATATCGCTACTTCAGGGTTAACAACGGAGGTTCGTAAGGAGATTTTTAATAAGTATGCCTTACCGTCCAACTGCAGTCTAATTGGTGCACCTGCACTTAACTTAGAAGTTAGGGCCGCTGTTTCTGAAGTCGTACTCAAACGTGACCTAAGTATGGAAAGTAAACAGAAGCAATTAGGTATAGCGATATCTTGCCTTACTGAAGCTATGGCCCCTCTTTTATCAAGTGGGAAGGATCCCACCCAACTGCAGCTGATGATGGATGCCGCTCGTATGTTATGCGATATACAGTTTAAACACAGCGCTACAAGACGTAGCCTGTTGTTGAGTAATCTAAAAAAAGAATTAAAAGATCAAATGCAGGGTACAAAGGTGGACAAATTTTTGTTTGGTAGTGATTTGGCGGATGGATTGAAAGCTGCAAAAGCTATATCGAAGTCAGGAGCAGAGTTGAAGTCAAAGACCGCAACGCAAGCACCTGCCCGAAAGTCTGGGCCAAATTTTCAATCAAATAGGCAGTTTCCATCGACATCCCAGCATTTAAACTGGAAGGCTCCTCCCCGGGTCGCAGGCAAATGGGGACTCAGAGGAGGAAGGAGCTCGCTGCTCACAGGAGCCGGCACGAGAGGTCATCGAGGAGGTCATCGCAGCAGGATCGAGGACGGAGTCATCGTTAAGCGAGGTAAATAAATACGGCGGCAGATTGGCACTATTTTACTCTCATTGGACTAAGATTACCAATGACCCTATTGTCCTGTCATGGATTGAAGGTTATAAACTTAACTTTGTTCAGTCAGTTGTACAAGATTATCCTCCAAAGCCGAACACCTTGCCGGCCTCTGAAATGATAAAAATTACACATGCCATACAGGACTTGGTTGAAATTGGGGCCGTTTCGAAGTGTAGTCCTTGCCAAGGACAATTTCTTTCCGAGTTACTTCCTGGTACCCAAACCAAACGGTAAATCTAGATTTGTATTAAATTTAAAGAAATTAAATAAATTCATGGAAACCACACACTTTAAACTTGAAGACTTAAGGACGGCTGTCAAAATTATTTCAAAAAATTGTTACATGAGTACAATAGACCTGAAAAATGCTTATTTTTTAATCAAAATTCATCCGGATTCTCGAAAATATTTACGTTTTGAATTTAAAGGCGAAATTTACGAATTTCAAGTATTACCGTTTGGTTTGTGCACAGCACCTTATTTGTTTACAAAAATTATGAAACCTGTTGCAGGCTTACTACGATCTTGTGGATATCTATCCACGATTTATTTGGACGATTATTTTTTAGTCGGCCATGATTTTTTAAAACATGTAAAGAAAATATTAATATAACTTCGAAGTTATTAAAATCGTTAGGTTTCATAATCAACACGGAAAAAAGCCATTTTATTCCAAAAACTGAATGTAAATTTCTGGGTTACATTTTAGATTCGAAAAATCTCCAAGTCAGTTTGCCGAAAGATAAGGTTACAAAAATTAAATCTGAAGTCAATAAATTTATATCATTAAAACAATGTAAGTTAAGAGATTTCGCACATTTAGTCGGTTTATTAAACTCTGCATGTCCGGCAGTAGAATATGGTCGTCTGTATACTAAGGAACTAGAAAGAATAAAATATTTAAAATCTTTTATCCGATGATAATTATGACAAGCATATGGTACTACCGTCGTCTATATTAGACGACCTACACTGGTGGTCAAATGCTGTTGTAAAAAACTCTGGTAGTATAATTAAAAATGACATTTATGACTTGGAGATTTATTCTGATGCCTCAACGTCGGGGTGGGGGCCGCGTGTGATGGTGAATCTGCTGGTGGTATGTGGAGCATAGAGGAACGCCAAAACCATATTAACTTATTAGAAATATTAGCAGCCTTTTTGGGATTAAAATTATTTGCGAAAGACAAATTTAACTGCCAGATTCTTCTTAGAATCGATAACACCACCGCCATCTCATATATAAATAAAATGGGTGGTGTACAGTTCCCACATCTGACGCGGATAACTAAAGATTTATGGCAGTGGTGTGAGGTTAAACATTCATGTATTTGCTTCTTATATACCGTCAGCCGACAACTGCATCGCGGACGCAGAATCGCGCCGCGTCCATCCAGACATTGAGTGGGAACTGGCAGACAGCGCATTTTATACAGTTATTTCTAAATTCGGTCAACCAGATGTAGACTTATTTGCAAGTCGTATTAATAATAAATGTGACAAATATGTCTCATGGCAAAAAGACCCTGACGCATTTGCGGTAAATGCTTTCACGATACCATGGTCCCGTTATTTCTTTTATGCGTTCCCTCCTTTTTCTGTAATTTTAAAAGTTTTACGAAAAATAATCAATGACAATGCCACAGGCATTTTGGTCGTTCCATTATGGCCTACACAACCCTGGTTCCCACTGTTTAACCAATTACTCATTAGTAAAAAACTTATTTTATCGAGCAACCACGATTTAATAATATCTCATTCCAGCGGCCGCTCAATCCACCAACACACTACCCTGGTTGTGGGAGTCTTGTCCGGGCATCACTCGTGAGAAGAGGTGTACCTACTAACTCGTTAGATATCATGATGGCGTCATTATCAAAAAATTCAATTGATCAATATGATTCTTGTCTCAAAAAATGGTTTCCGTTTTGTCAATATTATAATATTAATGTAACCGAGATATCAGTTTCAAACGTAATTAGTTTCCTTACATATCTATTTGAAAATGGGGCCCAATATAGTACGTTAAATAGTTGCAGATCTGCACTTTCTCTGATTTCGGATAATCAAGTTGGTGAGGATGATCGAATCAAGCGATTTTTTAAGGGTGTATTTCGTTTGCGACCTCCGCTCCCGAAATACAATGTTACGTGGGATACCTCTATAGTATTAAATTTTTTGGCGGAATGGTATCCCAATTCAAAGGTTGTCTTTAGAAAAACCTTTCAAAAAACTAGCTGCCCTTCTGGCTCTGGTTACTGCACACAGAGTGCAAACAATTTCAAAAATTAACATTAATAATATAGAAAACATGGATAATAAAATAGTGATAAAAATCCCGGATCTCATTAAAACTTCCCGTATTGGGTCCCTACAGCCGATTCTAACATTACCATTTTACAATAGTAATTTAGCGATTTGCCCTTGTAAAACTTTAATTGATTATTTAGAAGCAACAAAGAATGTTCGTAATGATTGTGATAGTTTATTTATAAGTTTTAGAAAACCCCATAATGCTGTGGGGTCACAAACTATAAGCCGTTGGATTAAGTTTGTGTTAGAAAAAAGTGGTATTGATGTTACTTTATATACTGCCCATAGTACAAGGCATGCTGCCACGTCTATGGCACGGAAACTTGGTGTTAATTTAGAATTAATTAGAAAAACCGCTGGATGGAGCGGCACCTCTCAGGTTTTTGGAAAATTTTATAATAGAGTTATTTTTTAGATGACAATTCAAATTTGGCAAGTGATGTTTTTGGAACAACAATTATTTCCAATGCGCCAGCACAGAATGCTGATTAGTAGGTACCTTATTTATATAACTGAATATTTATTTTTTGTGTCTATGATTTCATTTCATAAATTATATACATTGATTTGATGAAATGTCTTATTTTTACATAAAATACCCCAATGATTTTTCTCTCAATATCTACGATGTATGCTAATCTCGAGAACGAATCCGAACATAATTAATGATTAAACGAACTTACCTGTACGTGAAGTTCGATCATAATTATGTGAAGGGTTCGTTCGAAAGATTAGCATCCTGCCCACCCTAATTTATGTAAAAATTGCGTAGCTAGAGCTCTAAACGTAATGACGATCGTTGCGTTGGACCGAGTGGGTGAAGACAAAACTACCCCCTCTTTTTTTATAAATTTTAAAAAACAAATTTAAATAGGCTTTCAAGAAGTGGCGAGCCGTACACGGTACTACAATGTATGCTAATCTCTTCGAACGAACCCTTCACATAATTATGATCGAACTTCACGTACAGGTAAGTTCGTTTAATCATTAATTATTTAATATTCAATTTGGCACCGACTTCACCTCATTCAGTAGGTAGAATGCTAATACATTTTTCTTTATTGTTATTTCATGATTTTAAGTTTTATGATGGAAGTCGGTTCATTTTTTTTGGAAAAAAGTTTTATTTTATCATTTTTAGTTTAATAAAAACTTTTCTTTCACTGGTCGAAAATAAAGAATTAAGAATTCGAAACTTTTTATGTCTAAGTAAGTAAGTTTGATTTGAAATGTCACAACATGTCAAATTGTCTATTATTTTGGCAGATAAATAGACCGAGAGCCCGTGACGACCAAACCTTCCTTATTTTATAAATGCTGAATGTTTCTCTGCGTGGTATATACGGGTAAAAAATATTAGCGACTAGGTATGAAGTTTGGATCTTAGTTGCTTATGCAGGTAATATGGATAGTAAGGATGATTTTTATAGGTAAAAAAGCAACCTTGGGGCCTCCCAAAGTAATATTAAATTAAGCTTTTATAATAAAACAAATATAATTATAATTTAGTAAGGTTACAATATCTAGCAGGGGTTTATATCTGCACCAATTGCCTGGTAATGGATGGCGTGATTTCTATTATTATTAGGAATAAAATCTCTTCAAAAACTTTACTTTGAGGAAATTGAGTTACCGCTTTCAATGTTATTGCTACAAGTAATCTGCCTAAGTAATCATGAACCAACTTTTATAGTCACTAATCGCTATTTCTATGTTGGGGACATACACAGAAAATCTTGAGTTTTAATAAAATAAGGAAGGGCATGCTGTCGCGGGCTTTTGCTCTATAATGCAATGTTGGTATTTTTATATTTTGTTAGGTATCTTTAAAATTACCGAACAGATTCTGACGTGGTTAAAATGGGACCAACTTAGGAATACACCATTACGAATAAAAAAACAATTTTGGAAATCAGTCCACAATTGGCGGAGAAATCGGCGAACATACATAAAAAAAAAACATACATACATCGAAACATATAACCTCCTCCTTTTTTGGGAAGTCGGTTGAAAATAAAAAACACGACTGACAACTTGTGCTTGGCCGAAGGTCGAGCTCCATCTCGTGAGCAGAGAGAGTGACAAGGCCGAAGGCCTAGCCCTTCGTATACATAAATGACCTTCTCATTTCATCTCAAACCAGCAGAGGGGCTGAGGCCGAAGGCCTGATGGGTGAGCTGCGTACATAAAGCCGAGAGGCGAGGCGAGGCTAAAGCACCTAGCGTGCTGTGCAGGACAATTTTACTTTTGCAGTTTCGAGTATGTTAAAGAAAAGTTTAAGAGGTAAGTAAAAAGTCATCAACGTAGAAGAGTTGTCGGTTTAGACTAGGTGAAGAGCCGAAAGACTATTTTCGCTTTAGCTCTTTGCTATGAAGCTGCAACTCTGCCTTCGGTCTCGCTTGCACCGGCTGGAGGCGGGCCCCAGCCTTCGGACTCGCTACGCATCTCGGCTTCTCATACACGGAACTCGGCCATCGGCCTCGCGGGCCAAGGCGAATCGGCCTTCGGACTCAGTATCTCGGTTGAATATTGGGGCTTTAAGATGAAATCGGAAGATCGTCCATGTATGTATACGAAGGACTCTGCCTACGGCCTCGCCCCCCTTTATGCTCACGAGATCCGTCTCGTGATTATGCTCTGGCAACGGCCTTCGGCCCAGCCTGGACGCAGCTCGGGTGGTTGTGTGCCCCTGGTGTACTGGAGGTTTGAGATGAAATATAAAAGTCGTCCTTGTATACAGAGGGCTCGACTTTAGGCTAAAGCCTCGTCTTGCACTTTATTCTCGAAACGGCAGCGCGGCTGGGGGAAGGGAAGCTAAGCCTTCGATTTAAACACAGCTGCAGCAGCATCGGGAACGGTACCAAAATAGACCTGAAAGTAGACCTGGGGTACTGCCTGCGGAGAGTACCTATAATATATAGGCGGGGGAGGTGCTCGAAATATACCAACCAAAGTGACCTGAGCTGGGATTACCGCCCGCGGAAACTAAGATAGATAATAGATAAGGAGCGGGGGGGGGGGGTGCTCGACCAAATATTACAATGGCCCCTGGGCGACGACCACAGCCAGTCATAGCCGACGTTAATAGCCGTTTGAATCATAAGGTCATCCATGTATACGAAAGACTCGGCCTTCGGCCTGTCCTGGACGCAGCTCGGGCTGTGGCCTTGATTGCGCGGCCGGGGTGGGGGGGTCCTTGGTTTACTGGAGGTTTGAGATGAAATATAAAAGTCATCCATGTATACAAAGGGCTCGGCCTTAGGCCTCGTCCTGCACTTTGTTCACGAGACGATGCGGCTGGAGAAGGAAAGCATCCTTCAATTTAAACGCAGATGCAGCAGCACCGGGAACGGTACCAAAATAGACCTGAAAGTAGACCTGGGGTACTGCCTGCGGAGAGTACCTATAATATATAGGCGGGGAGGTGCTCGACCGAATGACATAGAGAACCCTGGCGTCGACCACAGCCGGTGGTAGTTTAGACGAAGCTTTGAACTGTTGCCTTATGGGCGCAAGGCGCGCCAAAGTGGATCTGGGGTACTGCCTACGTAAACTAGAATCGTATAATCGACGGGGGGCGAGCCATTATAGGAGACCCTCGGCCACTCGACGTTAAGAGCCGTTTGAAATGAAATCATAAGGTCATCCATGTATACGAAAGACTCGGGCTTCGGGCTGGCCTGAACGCAGCTCCAGGGCTGCCAGCCACGCAAGAGAGGCCGAAGGCCGAGCTCGGGCTTGTGAGCAAAGAGCGGGGCGAGGCCGAAGGCCGGACTCTCTGTGTACATTGACGATCTAACGGTGTTGATCTTACTATCTATTTTATTTATACAACTAAAAGTACATACAAACATATAAGTTATATATATTTTTGAAATTGCCTTTCAAAGCCCTTCAATTTGATACTACACTCGATAAGATTGATCAAATTTATTTTTTTCGGTCAGCTGTTTATCGCGTATATAATCCGCCATTTTGTTTTTATGATGACGTCACATAGCCTATGTCACTCGGGCGAATGCAAGGAATCCAACAACACCTCTTACATCAAAATCTGTTAAGCCGTTCAGGACTTATGGTGGAATAAAGAAACTTACATACATACATACATACATACATACATGAACGCTGAAAACATAACACTCCTTTTTTGGTCAGTCGTGTAATAAAACACATGCTAAAGAGACACTTAACTCTCGCGACCTTGGTATCACCGGCGAAACTCAAAAAATATATGTCGTCGAGCACCTTTCACCCGAGTGTAAACAGCTTCATGCAGCTGCCAGGAAGTTTGCCAGGGAAAAGCAATATAAATATGTGTGGGTGAAGTATGGCAGAGTTTACTTAAGAAAAAATGACGACTGCGGAAGTATCTACATAAAAAACCTGGAAGCCCTGAATAAATTAGTTTAGTTTTACTGTCTTAATTTTTGTCTTCTCTTAATTCTGTTTTAATGCGTAAGCTCTGTCTCCATTAGCTTTCAATATGTATATGTTTTACCAGAATGTAAACAGAATACGTACTAAGATTAATGAAATATATCTTAATGCCCTTACTTGCAACTATGACATCATCTGTCTCACGGAAACTAACCTCAATAGGAGTGTTTTTGATTCTGAACTATTTGATTCACGATATAATATTTATCGTCGTGACCGTGACAGCACATCTATAAAAAAAGACGAGGGTGGTGGAGTTCTTGTCGCGGTTAAAAAAGATTTAAATGTTATCAGGCAGAACAAGTGGGACAGTGATGTTGAGGATCTGTGGTTGACTATTCAACCCAACAATGTACTAAATAAACCTTTTAATATTTGTGTGTGTTATCTACCTCCGGACATCCCCAAAGACTCACTTAAATCTTTTTATGATAATTTTTACAATATATTGTTAAATTCAAATGAAGATGCGGAATTTGTTTGTATTGGCGATTTCAACACACCTAACTTATCCTGGTCTACTGAACCTGGCTGTTTGAACATGAAAGCTGGTCCTCGTGTGGACCAAAAGTCTCATCTTCTATATGACACTATGACTCTCTGTCATCTTAAACAATATAATAATATACCGAATGGAAAAGGCCGTTTTCTCGATCTTGTGCTGGCTCCGTTTGATGTCGTAGTCCATGGTGCGGATCCCTTAAGTAAGCAGGATAGACATCATCCGGCTATCGTAGTGGATTTTGAAACGAATATAAGTACCTCAGCAAAATTTCTGAAATCTAAGTCTAACAAACGTTTTAACTTTTATAAATGTAAAATCGACAATGTCAAATCAGAGATGGCTGGGATTGATTGGCACTCTGTTTTGTCATCGGAGGATATTGATGTCGATCTAAACCAATTTTATTCAATTGTCAATGGTATTATTAGTAAATATACTCCCTTGTCCAAGTCTAAAGATGATAACTTTCCAGTTTGGTTTAGTTCTGCTCTTAAAAAATGTATTGGTATGAAATTCAAATGTCATAAACGGTACAAGAAGTTTGGTAATCCACGGGATTACGATGACTTTACTTATTACAGAAAGAAGAGCAAGGAAATGATTGATGAATGCTACAAAACCTACTTATCATCTGTCGAAGATTCCCTGAAAAACGACGTCAGGCATTTCTGGAAATTCATCAACAGTAAGAAAAGCACAAACGAGATTCCACAGACAATGAAATATGATGGAAGTTCATCCTCTGAACCATCGGAGGTATGTGAGCTATTCTCTAAGTACTTTAGTTCAGTCTTCGAAGTTGACGTTGGCTTGCCTAATAATGAGTCTTCTCAAAAATCGCGTTCTAATAATACTTTACATAACATAAATATCACGCAGGATATTATTTTTGATAAAATTAATAAATTGGATTCCAATAAGGGTCCTGGACCTGACGGAATACCTGCTTTTTTTGTAAAATCTTGTGCCAGGGAACTTTCTTTGCCCTTGCAAATATTATTTAATAAGTCCATCATATCTGGAAAATTTCCTAGATTGTGGAAAATAGCTCATGTGATTCCTATTTACAAATCGGGGGACAAGAGTCAATGCACTAATTATAGGCCTATTAGCATCTTATCATGTCTGGCCAAACTATTTGAAAGTGTAGTATATGACGTCATATATGGTCATGTCAAACATTCTTTGCACTCACAACAGCATGGATTTGTAGCAGGTAGATCGACAACCTCGAATCTCCTTGAATATAAAAATTACCTGTGCAGTGCATTTGCTAGAGGCTTCAAGTTGATTCCATATACACTGACTTTTCGAAAGCCTTTGACAAGGTAAGTCACTCATTACTTTCCCACAAAATCGAGAGTTATGGTATTCATGGTTCTTTGCTTCGTTGGTTGCAATCATACTTAAACCGAAGGAGTCAACTAGTAGCTGTTAAGGGTCATCTTTCTCAGCAGGTTATTGTCACTTCCGGAGTACCTCAAGGTAGTCACTTAGGCCCGCTATTATTTATAATGTTTATTGACGATTTAGTCGATAATTTATCATGCCCATGCCTTCTATATGCGGATGACCTCAAAATATTTACTACGGTTACGTTACGGATGCTCATAGATTGCAAACTGACTTAAATTTGATATCAGACTGGTGCAATCGTAATCGTATGCAACTTAATGTAAGTAAATGCTGTGTCATAAGTTTCACTCACAAGAAACATAAGTTTGTATACGATTACACCCTCAACGGAACAGTTCTCACCCGCAGCAACGTCGTAAGGGATTTGGGTGTACTGTTTGATGATAAACTGACTTTTAAAAATCACTACGACTACTTAGTTGAGCGCTGCTCACACCTTTTTGGGATTCATCTCAAGATCTACAAAGTGCTTCCGCCGTGTCAAAAGTTTTATTTATCTTTACTACTCACTAGTTCGCAGTATTCTTGAGTACAATTCTGTTATTTGGTCACCTTTTTACAAAATCCACTGCAATCGGATTGAGAGCGTGCAGCGACGTTTTCTTAGGATTCTTAGTTACAGATGCGGAGTCAGTCGCATGCTCACTTCATATGAAGAACGTCTTAATTATTTTCATATGGCTTCCTTGGAAAAGCGTCGTTGTAGTAATGAACTTGTTCTATTGTACAAGATAGTGCACTGTCTCTTAGATTCACCTAACTTGCTTTCAAACCTTAACTTTAATACTAGATTCAGGTCCCGTAACCGTAATTTTAATATCTTTGTCCTTCATGTTTATTCCAATAACACATCATACTACAACCCTATCGTCAGAATGTGTCGCCAATACAACGAAATTCTTGCCAATAACAGAGACATCGACATTTTTTCATCACAGTTTGTCTCAGTTCCGGAGACAGATTTTCACAATTATATTTACTTAAAACCTGATTTGTTTTATATACCTACTTATGTGAATTTATACTACTATTATTTCCTATTGTGTTTATGTGTATGTATATATATATATATATATATATATATATATATTCTTATTCCATATCTATACATAATCTTATTTATATAATACCTTAAACTAGAATTTAAGCTATAACATTAATGTTTGTAATAGTGCTCTCTAGAAATTTATAAACTCTTCCATTTAGATGCATAAAGGTACACATGTTTTGGATTACAATTAGAACAATATTTATAAGCATATATATGAGTCTGTAATTGATTGTAATCTGTTTTGTGTTCTAATAAATAAAGAAATAAAGAAATATCACTTGCCTTTCAATTGAAGTAGGTATAATATATATTTCACTTGGTCGGTCCAAAATTTTCGGCATTACTTTGTTTCTTATAAAACTTCTGGTAAAAAACAAATTTTAGGTTTGGTAAGTTTAAATTTATTTAACACTACGAAATCACTCCTATAGATTGTCAGAAGCCAGACGACAGATGTTTTACATCAAAAACAAGCAAGCATTACTTACCTAAAACGATTGTATGAAAATGATGTCGTAATTTATTCGTTATTCAAATGACGGATAATATCACGGATTCGAGGCCAATTTATCCGCGGATGATTTATTCGTATATAAATTATCCGCGAATGAATTTCCACGGATAAAATTTTATTCGTATGATAATTCGAGTAAAAATATCCGAATAAAAAATTGTCTATTTCTGCGCATACTCATAGTTAGAAGTACGGAGAAGGACATAAAGCGTACCTTTCATACCGAGTAAAAGCACTGTTCCCGTGTAAAATTCATGCGGGCGAAGCCGCGGGCAAAAGCTATATGAAATCCTCTTCGCATATTCATTAAAATTAATTTTATATCATTTGTCAGTATTATTAGGTACCCTATATTTCTAATTCACATTTTCATTTATTCTATACTCGTATTATAGTTGTCTTATTTATTTTGCACAATATTTTCACAACATACAAAAGTAGGTAGGTAGTAGCGAGAGTACTACAACAAAACATCAAATAAATGAATGCATGCTCATGCGAGCAACTCGCGCGCTGTTTCCGTACCTTGCCGTCCCGTGCTCGGCGACCGCCGGCAGGGCGGCGCGGCGGCGGCGCGTTGGCCGCGCCGCGGTACACATGACGTGCACGATCTAGCAACGTCGCCTCGCAGCCTGTGTATCGATAAAATGATCGATACTTTTATACCAGTTCACCATAATAGCGATAAAAATATTGGTATTTACTTCAGTTATCGATTCCGTTATCGATATTTTCGTCAAAATATCGGTATTTTGAAAATATCGATATCCAGTCCCTGGCTACTCCAAATAAAATGTGTGTCCCGTTTTTGTAAAGGTTACAAGCTAATTATTAAAAAATAAAAAACACGACTGACAACTTGTGCTTGGCCGAAGGTCGAGCTCCATCTCGTGAGCAGAGAGAGTGACAAGGCCGAAGGCCTAGCCCTTCGCACACATAAATGACCTTCCCATTTCATCTCAAACCAGCAGAGGGGCTGAGGCCGAAGGCCTGATGGGTGAGCTGCGTACATAAAGCCGAGAGGCGAGGCGAGGCTAAAGCACCTAGCGTGCTGTGCAGGACAATTTTACTTTTGCAGTTTCGAGTATGTTAAAGAAAAGTTTAAGAGGTAAGTAAAAAGTCATCAACGTAGAAGAGTTGTCGGTTTAGACTAGGTGAAGAGCCGAAAGACTATTTTCGCTTTAGCTCTTTGCTATGAAGCTGCAACTCTGCCTTCGGTCTCGCTTGCACCGGCTGGAGGCGGGCCCCAGCCTTCGGACTCGCTACGCATCTCGGCTTCTCATACACGGAACTCGGCCATCGGCCTCGCGGGCCAAGGCGAATCGGCCTTCGGACTCAGTATCTCGGTTGAATATTGGGGCTTTAAGATGAAATCGGAAGATCGTCCATGTATACGAAGGACTCTGCCTACGGCCTCGCCCCCTTTATGCTCACGAGATCCGTCTCGTGATTATGCTCTGGCAACGGCCTTCGGCCCAGCCTGGACGCAGCTCGGGTGGTTGTGTGCCCCTGGTGTACTGGAGGTTTGAGATGAAATATAAAAGTCGTCCTTGTATACAGAGGGCTCGACTTTAGGCTAAAGCCTCGTCTTGCACTTTATTCTCGAAACGGCAGCGCGGCTGGGGGAAGGGAAGCTAAGCCTTCGATTTAAACACAGCTGCAGCAGCATCGGGAACGGTACCAAAATAGACCTGAAAGTAGACCTGGGGTACTGCCTGCGGAGAGTACCTATAATATATAGGCGGGGGAGGTGCTCGAAATATACCAACCAAAGTGACCTGAGCTGGGATTACCGCCCGCGGAAACTAAGATAGATAATAGATAAGGAGCGGGGGGGGGTGCTCGACCAAATATTACAATGGCCCCTGGGCGACGACCACAGCCAGTCATAGCCGACGTTAATAGCCGTTTGAATCATAAGGTCATCCATGTATACGAAAGACTCGGCCTTCGGCCTGTCCTGGACGCAGCTCGGGCTGTGGCCTTGATTGCGCGGCCGGGGTGGGGGGGGGTCCTTGGTTTACTGGAGGTTTGAGATGAAATATAAAAGTCATCCATGTATACAAAGGGCTCGGCCTTAGGCCTCGTCCTGCACTTTGTTCACGAGACGATGCGGCGGAGAAGGAAAGCATCCTTCAATTTAAACGCAGATGCAGCAGCACCGGGAACGGTACCAAAATAGACCTGAAAGTAGACCTGGGGTACTGCCTGCGGAGAGTACCTATAATATATAGGCGGGGGAGGTGCTCGACCGAATGACATAGAGAACCCTGGCGTCGACCACAGCCGGTGGTAGTTTAGACGAAGCTTTGAACTGTTGCCTTATGGGCGCAAGGCGCGCCAAAGTGGATCTGGGGTACTGCCTACGTAAACTAGAATCGTATAATCGATGGGGGGCGAGCCATTATAGGAGACCCTCGGCCACTCGACGTTAAGAGCCGTTTGAAATGAAATCATAAGGTCATCCATGTATACGAAAGATTCGGCCTTCGGCCTGGCCTGAACGCAGCTCCAGGGCTGCCAGCCACGCAAGAGAGGCCGAAGGCCGAGCTCGGGCTTGTGAGCAAAGAGCGGGGCGAGGCCGAAGGCCGGACTCTCTGTGTACATTGACGATCTAACGGTGTTGATCTTACTATCTATTTTATTTATACAACTAAAAGTACATACAAACATATAAGTTATATATATTTTTGAAATTGCATTTCAAAGCCCTTCAATTTGATACTACACTCGATAAGATTGATCAAATTTATTTTTTTCGGTCAGCTGTTTATCGCGTATATAATCCGCCATTTTGTTTTTATGATGACGTCACATAGCCTATGTCACTCGGGCGAATGCAAGGAATCCAACAACACCTCTTACATCAAAGTCTGTTAAGCCGTACAGGACTTATGGTGGAATAAAAAAACTTACATACATACATACATACATACATACATGAACCCTGAAAACATAACACTCCTTTTTTGGTCAGTCGTGTAAAAATAAATCCGCTGCAGCGCTGGAGCAATAATTAAAGTGTCCAGAAACAAGCAGCGCTACAGCGCTTCAAGGCTATTGTTTACTTGCGACCAAGATTATAACAAACACCACAGAGTAGACATCTGTTTCGCGTTTTGAACTTACCAAATCTTTTGAATAAAACTTGGTAGGTACAAAACAAATTGATGTTTGTTTCTTTATTGCATACTAGTTTATGCCCGCGACTTCGTTCGCGTGTAATTAGAACGCAGTATACTAATTACAAATTATACTTTTAGTTTTGATAGGTACAAAAAAATAAACGCCATATAATTTTTCAGTGAGTAATATTTATTTAATTCCTTCAAACAATATAAGTTTAATTAATTTTTGCCGCTTAGAAGATAAACGATTATTATTCTGATGCCACGTTTTTGTTTCTTGGCTAAAACAAACATAATACAATGTTAGTACATAAATAATATTTTATCAAAATGGTATCACTTTTATAAGGTAGGCTAGGTATAACAAGAAATTACAGGTTATTCTACCTACACTTGTTCTATCTGAATTCTTAGTCTATGACAAATGACGCGTCATGGGCATCATGGCGTCCGCTAATAATATTTAGCACAAATTAAGTTAAAAAATGATTATCTAGTAACTCACCGAAGGAAAGTTACTCCATCCCACTTCCATGTATTGCTCGTATTATTGGTACGGTATCGTAATAAACGCGGGCGTATTTCGAAGAAAATTCACGATTTTTGATCACGAGCAAGCAAGACTTAACACTCAAAGAGCTTGCGTAGCGACCGTCTGAGCGAGCGAAGAGCCGCCGGCTGGCGTATGATTACGCGCCGATGTATTTCGGCGTCTCCTCTAGTACGTAGTAAAATATCTCGATGACCTACCTACATATAAATAAGTAATTTTATAGTCGTTTCGTGCATGTAGTGTAGACGTCGATTATTATTCGTATAGATAGGTACCTACTGTAGTTGTAGAGATGGTGGTGCCATCTATTGCCATAGGTAGGTACCTACTGTAGTTGTAGAGATGGGGTGCCGTCTATTGCCTCTGAATATTAACTAACTCGTATGGTATTTGTACTACGACTGCAGCGACACACGGAATTTTCATGAAAACCGAGATGATGTACTTCTCAGTGGCGCCATCTAAGTATAATACAAATTTGGTGAGGTACAGATTCAATGTACGTGAATATCCATCTATAGGTACTAATATTTTATCGATGGTATGTATGTACGCGTTTCACGTAAAAACTACTGGACGGATTTGAATGAAACTTTTTTTGTTATATAGCTATTAAGCCTGGGCAACATATAGGCTATAATTGATTTTGAAAACTGGAACACCTGATGAAGAACCATAGCAGAACAGCTAAACTATAAGAAATATGGAAATTGTGCCTTAACTAAAGTCGTTCAACCTGATGAGCATTTCCTGCTGACGTATAAAAATTGAAGATCTGGAACATCCACAGACATAATATTACCTAGACCCCGCAAGTCTCATCGCCTGCATAGAAAACGGTAAGGGAAAATTTAAAAAAAATTAAACAATGTGCTTGTATAACCACAATATTTTTATTAAAAATCAACAATTGTTTCACAAATAAATTAATTTAACAATCTATAGTAAGAAAATATATATTTTTTTATATTTATAATTATATCATCTTACTTACTCCGCTGGCTCAGTGACCCCAAAGTGGATCTTGATACGAGAGATCGCCATAGACTCCTGTTCTGCGCGGTGGCTCGCCAGTTGACTGCTCCCAGCTCACGCAGATCAGCCTCCACAGTGTCTCTCCAGCGATATCTGGGGCGCCCGACTGGGCGCCTACCTGACACTTTTCCCAGGTAGGCTGATTTGACGCCACGATCCTCCTTCATTCTCTCGAGATGACCAAGCCAGCGCCGTCGCTGTGATTTTATCACGCCCATTATATTCGGCTCTTTTACCAGCTCTTCTATAACGGACTCTCAAGCTTCCGTCTGGCTTATTGACAGGGCCGAGGATTTTCCAGTAGATTCTACGCTCCGCTACTAAAAGTTGGTTCTCTTCTTTGAGTATGAGCGTCCAAGCCTCACAACCATATGACAATCTATAATAACATCTTAAAAATCAACATTATTAATTGGTTCTTTTTGGTATACTTACAAACAATTTTTTTTCTGGACAAGCCAACGCTACAAAACACTTGTTCAGTTAAGACGTGCTTCTTCTTTCCGTCTTTACGGACATTTACGGTTTTTTGAACTTGAAAACAGATGGTTGTATTTCAATTTAGATACTTTTTACACGACTGACCAAAAAGGAGTGTTATGTTTTCAGCGTTCATGTATGTATGTATGTATGTATGTATGTAAGTTTCTTTATTCCACCATAAGTCCTGAACGGCTTAACAGATTTTGATGTAAGAGGTGTTGTTGGATTCCTTGCATTCGCCCGAGTGACATAGGCTATGTGACGTCATCATAAAAACAAAATGGCGGATTATATACGCGATAAACAGCTGACCGAAAAAAATAAATTTGATCAATCTTATCGAGTGTAGTATCAAATTGAAGGGCTTTGAAAGGCAATTTCAAAAATATATATAACTTATATGTTTGTATGTACTTTTAGTTGTATAAATAAAATAGATAGTAAGATCAACACCGTTAGATCGTCAATGTACACAGAGAGTCCGGCCTTCGGCCTCGCCCCGCTCTTTGCTCACAAGCCCGAGCTCGGCCTTCGGCCTCTCTTGCGTGGCTGGCAGCCCTGGAGCTGCGTTCAGGCCAGGCCGAAGGCCGAGTCTTTCGTATACATGGATGACCTTATGATTTCATTTCAAACGGCTCTTAACGTCGAGTGGCCGAGGGTCTCCTATAATGGCTCGCCCCCGTCGATTATACGATTCTAGTTTACGTAGGCAGTACCCCAGATCCACTTTGGCGCGCCTTGCGCCCATAAGGCAACAGTTCAAAGCTTCGTCTAAACTACCACCGGCTGTGGTCGACGCCAGGGTTCTCTATGTCATTCGGTCGAGCACCTCCCCGCCTTTATATTATAGGTACTCTCCGCAGGCAGTACCCCAGGTCTACTTTCAGGTCTATTTTGGTACCGTTCCCGGTGCTGCTGCATCTGCGTTTAAATTGAAGGATGCTTTCCTTCTCCAGCCGCATCGTCTCGTGAACAAAGTGCAGGACGAGGCCTAAGGCCGAGCCCTTTGTATACATGGATGACTTTTATATTTCATCTCAAACCTCCAGTAAACCAAGGACCCCCCCACCCCGGCCGCGCAATCAAGGCCACAGCCCGAGCTGCGTCCAGGACAGGCCGAAGGCCGAGTCTTTCGTATACATGGATGACCTTATGATTCAAACGGCTATTAACGTCGGCTATGACTGGCTGTGGTCGTCGCCCAGGGGCCATTGTAATATTAGGTCGAGCACCCCCCCGCTCCTTATCTATTATCTATCTTAGTTTCCGCGGGCGGTAATCCCAGCTCAGGTCACTTTGGTTGGTATATTTCGAGCACCTCCCCCGCCTATATATTATAGGTACTCTCCGCAGGCAGTACCCCAGGTCTACTTTCAGGTCTATTTTGGTACCGTTCCCGATGCTGCTGCAGCTGTGTTTAAATCGAAGGCTTAGCTTCCCTTCCCCAGCCGCGCTGCCGTTTCGAGAATAAAGTGCAAGACGAGGCTTTAGCCTAAAGTCGAGCCCTCTGTATACAAGGACGACTTTTATATTTCATCTCAAACCTCCAGTACACCAGGGGCACACAACCACCAGAGCTGCGTCCAGGCTGGGCCGAAGGCCGTGCCAGAGCATAATCACGAGACGGATCTCGTGAGCATAAAGGGGGCGAGGCCGTAGGCAGAGTCCTTCGTATACATACATGGACGATCTTCCGATTTCATCTTAAAGCCCCAATATTCAACCGAGATACTGAGTCCGAAGGCCGATTCGCCTTGGCCCGCGAGGCCGATGGCCGAGTTCCGTGTATGAGAAGCCGAGATGCGTAGCGAGTCCGAAGGCTGGGGCCCGCCTCCAGCCGGTGCAAGCGAGACCGAAGGCAGAGTTGCAGCTTCATAGCAAAGAGCTAAAGCGAAAATAGTCTTTCGGCTCTTCACCTAGTCTAAACCGACAACTTTTCTACGTTGATGACTTTTTACTTACCTCTTAAACTTTTCTTTAACATACTCGAAACTGCAAAAGTAAAATTGTCCTGCACAGCACGCTAGGTGCTTTAGCCTCGCCTCGCCTCTCGGCTTTATGTACGCAGCTCACCCATCAGGCCTTCGGCCTCAGCCCCTCTGCTGGTTTGAGATGAAATGAGAAGGTCATTTATGTATACGAAGGGCTAGGCCTTCGGCCTTGTCACTCTCTCTGCTCACGAGATGGAGCTCGACCTTCGGCCAAGCACAAGTTGTCAGTCGTGTTTTTTATTTTTTAATAATTAGCTTGTTGTTTCTTTAAGACTGTTTCATCACTTTCAGACTCTGGTGTAGTATCCAATTTGTTGAATTTAGGCCCAAACACAAGTCTTTTAGAACACTTTCAAACACTTTTAAATCCAAGGAATTAATTAACTTTACTTTTCGACTTACGGGTATTATAACTTCTTTCAAGAGTTTAAAATCAATATGAAGCTTTACAATATTATATTATAATGTGAATTAAATCAAAATTAATATAAAAAATATACAATAAATCACGCCGATTACACGCCGGTAAATCATCGGCGGCGGCGGCAACGCGGCGCACACGTCTAGTCTATACCAAATTTCACCAAAATCCGTTCAGCCGTCGTAATGGTATAACAGGCAGACAGATTTACTTTATTTAGTAACAATTTTAATTTTAAAAAATGTCTTCTTTTTACACGACTGACCAAAAAAGGAGTGTTATGTTTTCAGGGTTCATGTATGTATGTATGTATGTATGTAAGTTTCTTTATTCCACCATAAGTCCTGAACGGCTTAACAGATTTTGATGTAAGAGGTGTTGTTGGATTCCTTGCATTCGCCCGAGTGACATAGGCTATGTGACGTCATCATAAAAACAAAATGGCGGATTATATACGCGATAAACAGCTGACCGAAAAAAATAAATTTGATCAATCTTATCGAGTGTAGTATCAAATTGAAGGGCTTTGAAAGGCAATTTCAAAAATATATATAACTTATATGTTTGTATGTACTTTTAGTTGTATAAATAAAATAGATAGTAAGATCAACACCGTTAGATCGTCAATGTACACAGAGAGTCCGGCCTTCGGCCTCGCCCCGCTCTTTGCTCACAAGCCCGAGCTCGGCCTTCGGCCTCTCTTGCGTGGCTGGCAGCCCTGGAGCTGCGTTCAGGCCAGGCCGAAGGCCGAGTCTTTCGTATACATGGATGACCTTATGATTTCATTTCAAACGGCTCTTAACGTCGAGTGGCCGAGGGTCTCCTATAATGGCTCGCCCCCGTCGATTATACGATTCTAGTTTACGTAGGCAGTACCCCAGATCCACTTTGGCGCGCCTTGCGCCCATAAGGCAACAGTTCAAAGCTTCGTCTAAACTACCACCGGCTGTGGTCGACGCCAGGGTTCTCTATGTCATTCGGTCGAGCACCTCCCCCGCCTATATATTATAGGTACTCTCCGCAGGCAGTACCCCAGGTCTACTTTCAGGTCTATTTTGGTACCGTTCCCGGTGCTGCTGCATCTGCGTTTAAATTGAAGGATGCTTTCCTTCTCCAGCCGCATCGTCTCGTGAACAAAGTGCAGGACGAGGCCTAAGGCCGAGCCCTTTGTATACATGGATGACTTTTATATTTCATCTCAAACCTCCAGTACACCAGGGGCACACAACCACCCGAGCTGCGTCCAGGCTGGGCCGAAGGCCGTGCCAGAGCATAATCACGAGACGGATCTCGTGAGCATAAAGGGGGCGAGGCCGTAGGCAGAGTCCTTCGTATACATGGACGATCTTCCGATTTCATCTTAAAGCCCCAATATTCAACCGAGATACTGAGTCCGAAGGCCGATTCGCCTTGGCCCGCGAGGCCGATGGCCGAGTTCCGTGTATGAGAAGCCGAGATGCGTAGCGAGTCCGAAGGCTGGGGCCCGCCTCCAGCCGGTCCAAAATAGTCAAATAGTCTTTCGGCTCTTCACCTAGTCTAAACCGACAACTCTTCTACGTTGATGACTTTTTACTTACCTCTTAAACTTTTCTTTAACATACTCGAAACTGCAAAAGTAAAATTGTCCTGCACAGCACGCTAGGTGCTTTAGCCTCGCCTCGCCTCTCGGCTTTATGTACGCAGCTCACCCATCAGGCCTTCGGCCTCAGCCCCTCTGCTGGTTTGAGATGAAATGAGAAGGTCATTTATGTATACGAAGGGCTAGGCCTTCGGCCTTGTCACTCTCTCTGCTCACGAGATGGAGCTCGACCTTCGGCCAAGCACAAGTTGTCAGTCGTGTTTTTTATTTTTACACGACTGACCAAAAAAGGAGTGTTATGTTTTCAGCGTTCATGTATGTATGTATGTATGTAAGTTTCTTTATTCCACCATAAGTCCTGAACGGCTTAACAGATTTTGATGTAAGAGGTGTTGTTGGATTCCTTGCATTCGCCCGAGTGACATAGGCTATGTGACGTCATCATAAAAACAAAATGGCGGATTATATACGCGATAAACAGCTGACCGAAAAAAATAAATTTGATCAATCTTATCGAGTGTAGTATCAAATTGAAGGGCTTTGAAAGGCAATTTCAAAAATATATATAACTTATATGTTTGTATGTACTTTTAGTTGTATAAATAAAATAGATAGTAAGATCAACACCGTTAGATCGTCAATGTACACAGAGAGTCCGGCCTTCGGCCTCGCCCCGCTCTTTGCTCACAAGCCCGAGCTCGGCCTTCGGCCTCTCTTGCGTGGCTGGCAGCCCTGGAGCTGCGTTCAGGCCAGGCCGAAGGCCGAGTCTTTCGTATACATGGATGACCTTATGATTTCATTTCAAACGGCTCTTAACGTCGAGTGGCCGAGGGTCTCCTATAATGGCTCGCCCCCCGTCGATTATACGATTCTAGTTTACGTAGGCAGTACCCCAGATCCACTTTGGCGCGCCTTGCGCCCATAAGGCAACAGTTCAAAGCTTCGTCTAAACTACCACCGGCTGTGGTCGACGCCAGGGTTCTCTATGTCATTCGGTCGAGCACCTCCCCCGCCTATATATTATAGGTACTCTCCGCAGGCAGTACCCCAGGTCTACTTTCAGGTCTATTTTGGTACCGTTCCCGGTGCTGCTGCATCTGCGTTTAAATTGAAGGATGCTTTCCTTCTCCAGCCGCATCGTCTCGTGAACAAAGTGCAGGACGAGGCCTAAGGCCGAGCCCTTTGTATACATGGATGACTTTTATATTTCATCTCAAACCTCCAGTAAACCAAGGACCCCCCACCCCGGCCGCGCAATCAAGGCCACAGCCCGAGCTGCGTCCAGGACAGGCCGAAGGCCGAGTCTTTCGTATACATGGATGACCTTAGGATTAAAACGGCTATTAACGTCGGCTATGACTGGCTGTGGTCGTCGCCCAGGGGCCATTGTAATATTTGGTCGAGCACCCCCCCCGCTCCTTATCTATTATCTATCTTAGTTTCCGCGGGCGGTAATCCCAGCTCAGGTCACTTTGGTTGGTATATTTTGAGTACCTCCCCCGCCTATATATTATAGGTACTCTCCGCAGGCAGTACCCCAGGTCTACTTTCAGGTCTATTTTGGTACCGTTCCCGATGCTGCTGCAGCTGTGTTTAAATCGAAGGCTTAGCTTCCCTTCCCCCAGCCGCGCTGCCGTTTCGAGAATAAAGTGCAAGACGAGGCTTTAGCCTAAAGTCGAGCCCTCTGTATACAAGGACGACTTTTATATTTCATCTCAAACCTCCAGTACACCAGGGGCACACAACCACCCGAGCTGCGTCCAGGCTGGGCCGAAGGCCGTGCCAGAGCATAATCACGAGACGGATCTCGTGAGCATAAAGGGGGCGAGGCCGTAGGCAGAGTCCTTCGTATACATGGACGATCTTCCGATTTCATCTTAAAGCCCCAATATTCAACCGAGATACTGAGTCCGAAGGCCGATTCGCCTTGGCCCGCGAGGCCGATGGCCGAGTTCCGTGTATGAGAAGCCGAGATGCGTAGCGAGTCCGAAGGCTGGGGCCCGCCTCCAGCCGGTGCAAGCGAGACCGAAGGCAGAGTTGCAGCTTCATAGCAAAGAGCTAAAGCGAAAATAGTCTTTCGGCTCTTCACCTAGTCTAAACCGACAACTCTTCTACGTTGATGACTTTTTACTTACCTCTTAAACTTTTCTTTAACATACTCGAAACTGCAAAAGTAAAATTGTCCTGCACAGCACGCTAGGTGCTTTAGCCTCGCCTCGCCTCTCGGCTTTATGTACGCAGCTCACCCATCAGGCCTTCGGCCTCAGCCCCTCTGCTGGTTTGAGATGAAATGAGAAGGTCATTTATGTATACGAAGGGCTAGGCCTTCGGCCTTGTCACTCTCTCTGCTCACGAGATGGAGCTCGACCTTCGGCGAAGCACAAGTTGTCAGTCGTGTTTTTTATTTTTTAATAATTAGCTTGTTCTCTTTTTGTTGCAGGGCGGCGTGGCTGCGCAAATTTATCGTTTTGGGTAGCGCGCAACCTGGAGCCGCAAAAGGGTCCATGTAAGACCAATTTTTATTCTTAAAGTACCTTTTTGGCCAATGAGGGAAATCTAAGTCCAGCCGTAGACCGCTTGTCACTGACTTTTATATTTGGGTCTCTGGTCCCACTAGTCCCACTGCAAATACCTAATGATTTTTTTGGTACCTATGTCGGGGGCAGATTGGGGGCAAACTGATCCCTACCTTACTGAATCTTTCGTCGGGGGTCAGGTTAATCTGCCCCCTGTACTGTACATGGCAATCTTTGGCCATTCCTGGTAAAAGTACAGTCTATCCCATCAGTAGCGGATTTAGCTTTTTTGTGTACCTACTGTGAAGGAAGATTCCATGACAGTGCATATCAAGTTAAGAAATAACAGAAACGTGCCCCCCCCCAGACAGCATCAGGCAGGACTAGTGATGTGCCGTTTCCGAAATTTTCAAAGAAACAGCGGAAAGTTTCTTGGAAATTTCACGGAAATAACGGGAAATTTTCCTAAAAACCCGAGAAATTTCCAGTTTTCACACTATACACCCTAGTGTTACCGTCTGCTCCGGGGTGTTTATCGACGATGCGTCCTAAGCACCATTTACCAGGTGGTAAATTCTCGGTTTTTATCAGGACTATATCTCCAATATTGAACTCTGACTCCCTTTTTACACGACTGACCAAAAAAGGAGTGTTATGTTTTCAGCGTTCATGTATGTATGTATGTATGTATGTATGTAAGTTTCTTTATTCCACCATAAGTCCTGAACGGCTTAACAGATTTTGATGTAAGAGGTGTTGTTGGATTCCTTGCATTCGCCCGAGTGACATAGGCTATGTGACGTCATCATAAAAACAAAATGGCGGATTATATACGCGATAAACAGCTGACCGAAAAAAATAAATTTGATCAATCTTATCGAGTGTAGTATCAAATTGAAGGGCTTTGAAAGGCAATTTCAAAAATATATATAACTTATATGTTTGTATGTACTTTTAGTTGTATAAATAAAATAGATAGTAAGATCAACACCGTTAGATCGTCAATGTACACAGAGAGTCCGGCCTTCGGCCTCGCCCCGCTCTTTGCTCACAAGCCCGAGCTCGGCCTTCGGCCTCTCTTGCGTGGCTGGCAGCCCTGGAGCTGCGTTCAGGCCAGGCCGAAGGCCGAGTCTTTCGTATACATGGATGACCTTATGATTTCATTTCAAACGGCTCTTAACGTCGAGTGGCCGAGGGTCTCCTATAATGGCTCGCCCCCGTCGATTATACGATTCTAGTTTACGTAGGCAGTACCCCAGATCCACTTTGGCGCGCCTTGCGCCCATAAGGCAACAGTTCAAAGCTTCGTCTAAACTACCACCGGCTGTGGTCGACGCCAGGGTTCTCTATGTCATTCGGTCGAGCACCTCCCCCGCCTATATATTATAGGTACTCTCCGCAGGCAGTACCCCAGGTCTACTTTCAGGTCTATTTTGGTACCGTTCCCGGTGCTGCTGCATCTGCGTTTAAATTGAAGGATGCTTTCCTTCTCCAGCCGCATCGTCTCGTGAACAAAGTGCAGGACGAGGCCTAAGGCCGAGCCCTTTGTATACATGGATGACTTTTATATTTCATCTCAAACCTCCAGTAAACCAAACCCCCCACCCCGGCCGCGCAATCAAGGCCACAGCCCGAGCTGCGTCCAGGACAGGCCGAAGGCCGAGTCTTTCGTATACATGGATGACCTTATGATTCAAACGGCTATTAACGTCGGCTATGACTGGCTGTGGTCTGGCCAGGGGCCATTGTAATATTTGGTCGAGCACCCCCCCCCCGCTCCTTATCTATTATCTATCTCAGTTTCCGCGGGCGGTAATCCCAGCTCAGGTCACTTTGGTTGGTATATTTCGAGCACCTCCCCCGCCTATATATTATAGGTACTCTCCGCAGGCAGTACCCCAGGTCTACTTTCAGGTCTATTTTGGTACCGTTCCCGATGCTGCTGCAGCTGTGTTTAAATCGAAGGCTTAGCTTCCTTCCCCCAGCCGCGCTGCCGTTTCGAGAATAAAGTGCAAGACGAGGCTTTAGCCTAAAGTCGAGCCCTCTGTATACAAGGACGACTTTTATATTTCATCTCAAACCTCCAGTACACCAGGGGCACACAACCACCCGAGCTGCGTCCAGGCTGGGCTGAAGGCCGTGCCAGAGCATAATCACGAGACGGATCTCGTGAGCATAAAGGGGGCGAGGCCGTAGGCAGAGTCCTTCGTATACATGGACGATCTTCCGATTTCATCTTAAAGCCCCAATATTCAACCGAGATACTGAGTCCGAAGGCCGATTCGCCTTGGCCCGCGAGGCCGATGGCCGAGTTCCGTGTATGAGAAGCCGAGATGCGTAGCGAGTCCGAAGGCTGGGGCCCGCCTCCAGCCGGTGCAAGCGAGACCGAAGGCAGAGTTGCAGCTTCATAGCAAAGAGCTAAAGCGAAAATAGTCTTTCGGCTCTTCACCTAGTCTAAACCGACAACTCTTCTACGTTGATGACTTTTTACTTACCTCTTAAACTTTTCTTTAACATACTCGAAACTGCAAAAGTAAAATTGTCCTGCACAGCACGCTAGGTGCTTTAGCCTCGCCTTGCCTCTCGGCTTTATGTACGCAGCTCACCCATCAGGCCTTCGGCCTCAGCCCCTCTGCTGGTTTGAGATGAAATGAGAAGGTCATTTATGTATACGAAGGGCTAGGCCTTCGGCCTTGTCACTCTCTCTGCTCACGAGATGGAGCTCGACCTTCGGCCAAGCACAAGTTGTCAGTCGTGTTTTTTATTTTTTAATAATTAGCTTGTTAACATTCAAGTTGCGATTACTCGGTATTCTTTTGACTATTTGGTTGTTTACCCGATGATTTTACAATATTCATAGCATTTGAAGCTGAGAGAAGTGCGCCCAAATCGGGTCGAGAGAACGTTAACAGAGCTCTCTCTCGACATTTTACAGATCTTTCTCTCCACCAATAGAAGAATAAAAACGTGCTGCAGTTTTTTATACGATTAATTTTGCTAGTGTACACTTGTAAAATTTTCAGAAACTTTTTGCAACTTAGAAAAATTCTCAAATTTTATATTGGTTTAATAGATTACTTGTGGAAGTGTTTATCGATTTGTTAACAGATTTGTAATATTTAAACATGGAGGAACTAATTGCATTACAGAATGATATTCATAATCGCATTTCAAAGGCATATAGTAATTTTAGAAAATCTCCTAAGGAGCGGATTACGCAAGCTTATATTGAAACGCGGTTAGAAACATTAGAGGAATTTTGGTCTAACTGTAATGAGGCCCATCATAAAATTATTCAGTTATTACATGATAAAGGAAAAAATGATAAATATTTTAAGGAGGATACTTTTGATGACATTGAGGAATTATATACAACCTATAAAGTTGAATTAAACCAAATATTATCTACCTATAAAGTGACTCAAAGACCTTCTTCAAATGTTGCACAATCTAGTAATAAGGCAAATGCAATCAAACTGCAACAAAACAAAAAATTGTTATACCGACATTTTCGGGATTATATTCCGAATGGACTACTTTTAGGGATGTTCCGTTTTCAACGTAAACTTCGTTTACTTTTCAATTCGAATTTCGCGCGCGTTATCGACGCACTTGTCAATCATCATGATTCGTCGTGCTGCAGGCGATTTAGCCAATGGAGCGCCCGGATTACCGCCGGCGCATGTACTATCCTACCGGCGTCTTGGAATACAGCGCCATAGGCTGGTGGCAGAACCAGTAAACGATTCTGAGTCTGGACGTTGAATCGAAGGCGCGCGCGCACCAAACATTACATCTTTTTTACTCAATTATCCTAATCAAACTTCAAGTGCTCAACAGTGTTTTTGGAACTTTATAATCGTGTGTGGCTGGCCGGCCAGGTGTCTAAAGGAAGAACTATTCGTGAGGAATCGTGCTAGAAGCCTGCCTACGTGGTAAGTGGTTTGTGCATTGTTTCTATTGTCTAAATCGTCTGTAACGCATATTAACGGCGAATGCTTCCAGCATTCGATCCAATGTGGTGATTGACAGTGTACAAGTGCTATTTATCGAGTCAATTTAGCCACATCTTTTGGTGCCGAAACCCGGGAACTTTGGATACCTACCTTCAGTCTGCCGCCAAATACCAATTCGATTTAGTAATTGCTACTTCATTTACCGTATTCCACGCTTATTATACTTACTAGTACAGCTAAAACGAATAAACATAACATTTTGTTTCAATTACTAATCGGAAAACAAGTCTTTGTTCCATTTTGTTTTGTTGAGTACCTTACCTACCGTTTATCGATTTAAGATGGCTTCCATCAGTTTCTAGAATATTTGTTGAAAATAAATTCTTTTGTCGTTTTATACTTATTAGCATAAAATTATCTACCGTTTTACCGTTCGCAATAAACAATATTGCAAATCCACCTTCTCATAATTTTATGTTGATAGTTCGTTATAACTCGACTACTTTTTTCCAACCGTTCAACGTTTCCTCTTGATATTTATTTATCGAAAATTTATTTCGTTTCAAATTACGAAATATTTTTTATCGTGACGTTGTATCGTTTATCGTATCATATTTTCAACGAATTTTGGTGCGTTCACATTTTCATTATTACCGTTTTAGGTTAAAAATCATAGTTTTTTGTTTTTACAAAAAAAACTGATTTTTATTTTTTTATTTACCGTACATTAACGAATATCGCAAACCGTTTTTAGTGTTCCTAACGCTCATTTAATTCATCCTTATCAATTTAATTTATTTCAATTTAAAACTCAGGTGACCGAGGTGACAATATTACCTGTTGTCGTGTAATACCGCCCCAGTGATTCTCGTCGATTCTTGTGAACGCGGTCTCGCTGAAGACGTTCGCAACTAAACTTTTTTATCGAATCCGAATATTTGTTGCTATCAGGTTTTATTGTTTTGATATTAATTATGTCTTTACTATCAAGGCGTAAATCTAAACCTACTATTAAAAAGGGTATCGAAAATACGTACACTATTAATAATTTGCCCAGTTTGCGACGTAAACGAACTATAGCATATAATCGCTTAACGAAGGCTTTGGAAGTAGGTACCTTAGCCAATACCGATGAATCACAAGTAGGGTTATTTCTTTCATATTGTCATGAAATAAAAACGATTGCTGATAGTTTTCATGACTCCCATTTTATTATTTTGGACCTTCTTAAGGATGATGCCGATGAGGAGGACGATGAACTTCAGGATCGATTTGACGAATTGTATTTTCAAGTGTTGGCAATTCAACGAAAATTTGAACAACGTTCATCTCAACAAGCTGACACTTCGAAACATAATTCATTGACCGGTTCGCACAGTGGAAATATGCGGTTACCAAAAATTTCGTTGCCAACTTTTTCCGGTGCTATCAAGGAATGGCCTGAGTTCATTGCAACTTATAACGCGTTGATACATGATTCTACCTCCTTATGTAATATTGAGAAATTTCACTATCTCGTGTCAGTTTTAAGTGGTGATGCTTTATCGTTCATTAGAACTTTTCCTGTTGCAAGTGAACATTATTTAAGTGCGTACGAGGCTCTCAAGTCCCGTTATGAAGATAAACGCGAATTAGCGTTTACGTGCTGGCGTGATATCTTGGACGTTAGTTTAAAGACTTCGAACGCTCAAGATTTTCGACGCGCCTTAGACACGATCGATGAGAACTTAACAATTTTAAAAACTTTAAAATTACCTACCGATAAATGGGATTTTGTTCTTTGTTATAATGTTCTGGCCAAACTCGCTACCAAATTAAGACGCGAGTTTGAGGAAAAACATACCGATATTGAGCTTCCACAGTATAACCATTTAAGGGCATTTTTACACTCTAAAGGTGAAGCATTAATTCGCGACACGCACTTTTCGAATGTTACCAATAAAACCGCTAACGTTTCAAAGGACACACCGGGAACTTCACAGAAGTTCAAGCGACATAACGTCACGCATTCGCTTGTCGCTCCCACCGTCACTACTCATAAAAATGTTGGTGATAAACAACAAGCGAAACCTGCTCACAATTCGAGCACTCCGATTCGTAAATGTGCCTACTGTCGCAATGAACATCACATCTCGGCCTGTAATGATTTTTTGGCAAAATCAATAGATGAGCGCATGGCTGTGGCCACTGAAAAGAAATGGTGCTACAATTGTCTTAACGCATCCCATTCAGTGCGAGAGTGCACATCAATGTTTTCATGTCGACAATGTAGACGTAAACACCACACTTTGCTACATAAGGAGTCGGCGGCAAGCTCGGCGACCTTAGTGGCTAAGGATTCGTTGACTCAGTCTGATCCAACCGTAACCACAACCGTGTTACTGGCAACAGCTCTCGTCCAGATTCGTGATGCTTCTGGTGAATTTCATACATTTCGCGCGTTATTTGACACCGGCAGTCAAAACAATTTTCTCACGGCTCACGCCGCTCAACGATTAAATCTAAAACCTATAACTGGTAATATCAACGTTTATGGGTTAGGGGGCAGCCCTGCCTCAGTCAGTGGCTTTGTTACATGCGACATTGGCACCAACTGTAACGTAAAGTTTCGTCTGGGAATGCTCGTCATACCGAGCATTTGCGGAGATCAACCGATAGCAAGGCTAAATACGAAAGGATGGGAGGAGGTCAAAACACTACCGCTAGCTGATCCTGGTTTTGACATCCCTGGTCCAATCGACGTCTTGTTAGGTGCCGACGTCTTTGCTGAGTCACTTCTCGAACAACGTCTGAAGGGTAACGCCTCTCAACCGCGAGCTTTCAACTCAGTCTTCGGCTGGCTTCTTCTTGGGAAGTCCAGACTCGCATCGTCCAGTCTACTAGGAGTAGCCCCTTCTACCGTAGACGATAGTTTAAACAAAATTGTTCAACGTTTCTGGGAAATCGATAACGTTCCGCAATCTTCCCGATTGACCCCAGAAGAGCAACGCTGTGAAAATAGTTTTCTCAGTAATCACTACCGTGACGAGACAGGTAGATATGTAGTTTGTCTCCCCTTCAAGGACGACGAGGAGCCAGTCTTTGAAGGTTCTCGAGAGATAGCCTTACGACGCTTTCATGCCATTGAAAGGCGTCTGTATCGCGATCACAATTTAAACCAACAATACGTGGAGTTCATGACTGACTATATCGACAGTGGTCACATGACTCTGGTACCTGCCAAGCAAATGGGTCAAGGCAAGTATTATATACCGCACCATTGTGTGCTACGTCCCGACAGCGCTACAACGAAGCTTCGCGTTGTATTCGACGCCTCGGCTAAAGATGCAACTTCCAAATCGCTAAACGACTCGCTGCTGACGGGACCGAAGCTACAATCAAATATCGTAGAGATCCTTCTTCATTTCCGTGAGCACGCAATTGTCTTCATGGCAGACGTGCGCCAAATGTACCGTCAAATCAACCTAGCTCCTCAACATCGTGATTATCAACGTATTCTCTGGCGAGCTCACCCAGATGAGCCTCTTCAAGAGTACGTATTAAATACCGTAACGTACGGAGTGTCTTCCGCTCCATTCCTGGCGTGCCGCTCTATTCAGCAACTGGCCAACGATGAGGGTCACAAGTACCCAAAGGCCAAAACCGTTTTAACTTCCGACATATACGTTGATGACGTCATATCCGGAAGCTCATCGCTGAAGGACGCCAGAGAAATCAAAACTCAACTCATCGCTCTTTTCGGTCTTGGCTCGTTTGAGCTCCGAAAAATGGGTGAGTAACCGACCCGAGCTACTTAGCGATCTTCCCGCGGAGGCGTGTCTTTCAGAAGCAATCACTTTTACCGAAACTGAAGACACAACTATCAAGGTTCTGGGCCTTAAGTGGGAGCCTGCTTCGGATTCGTTCGTCTTTACCGTTAATCCATCTAATCAACCGTGCACCAAGCGAACGATTCTGAGTGAGGTTGCCAGAATTTTCGATCCTCTGGGTTTTCTATCTCCTTTAACAATTCAAGCTAAATGCTTTATTCAAAAGCTTTGGATTCTAGGTCTTTCATGGGACGATAAGCCCCCACCGGAAATTATCTCTCTATGGGAAAAGTTCTCCGAACAGCTTCCTCAAGTTAGGAATCTTAAGATTCCACGTAAATACGCTACCGATAGCGCTCAATCATATCAACTGCATGGATTTTGTGACAGCTCCGAAGCAGCATATGGCGCCGTTATATACCTGCGCGTTACCGAGTCTGACGGCTCCGTTCGCGTCTTTCTCGTTTGTGCTAAGGCTCGTGTAGCTCCTTTGAAACGTCAATCGTTACCTCGCCTAGAGCTGTGTGGTGCACTTTTGCTCGCAGACCTTATCAAATTTGTCAAGGGCACGCTGCGGATTCCTGTTCATGACACTTATGTGTGGTGTGACTCCACCGTTACCTTGTCCTGGTTGCGAGCTCCTTCTTCTCGCTGGGTGACATTCGTTGCAAACCGCGTAAGTCACATTCAAGATATCGTGCCGACCGAGTGCTGGAGGCACGTACCATCTGTCACAAATCCTGCAGATGTTTGTTCGCGTGGGCAATTGCCTCACGAGTTGCTGAACAATGCCCTATGGTGGGCGGGCCCAGAGTGGTTGTCTCAACCACAGTCTGAGTGGCCAATCGATACATCGAGAAATCGTTCAAACGACGACAATGCGGTGCTCTCTGAGCAGCGTCGCACCACAGTTCTCGTTTCGGATCAAATCGAAAGCGTAAACCAAACTTCTATAATTGATCGACTATTCGAAAAATATTCTTCTTTAGATAAAATCTGTCGCATTATCGCTTACGTTCGCAGGTTTTGTAATAACATGCGTAACACTGTTCCGCGATCAGATAATCTTTTCGTAACGGACGCTGAGCGTCATCGTGCGTTACTAATTATCGTCAAACATTTCCAACATCGTTGTTTTTTGGATGTCATATCCAAATTACAATCAAAGATACAGTTACCTCGCAGTTTTCGTAAACTAAACCCGTTTTTGGACGAGCAGGGTATACTCAGAGTAGGCGGGCGCCTATCGCGCTCCGATCTTGACTTCGAACATAAGTATCCCGCATTATTGCCCAAAAAGAGTGTTCTTACATCAGCTGTAATCGAATCTATTCATCGAAACAATTTTCATCCCGGTCTGAACACAACCAACTATCTGATTTTACAACAGTTTTGGATACTTGCGGCAAAGCATGCTGTACGTCATCATCTTTCAAGATGCATAAGATGCTACCGTCTTAAACCGAAACCTTTGCAACCCTTTATGAGCGACCTTCCGGCCTTTCGTGTCAATCAGGCAAAACCCTTCACTGTCGTAGGTGTCGATCTAGGAGGGCCTTTTCGAATTAAGCTCGGGCTTCATCGTGGTGCTAAAATCGATAAAGCGTACTTGTGTTTATTCGTATGCTTGAGTACAAAAGCAGTGCACCTTGAGGTGGTTTCTACTTTATCGACTGACGGCTTCATCGCGGCATTGCGTCGCTTCGTTTCTCGTCGTGGCCGCTGCAATGTTATTCACTCTGACTGCGGTACGAATTTCGTTGGTGCAAGTTCACAACTAGCATCATGTATCGAACAAGCCTCTCATGCGGAAAAAATAGATTTTAAACGTAACGTACCTTCTGCTCCCCACTTCGGAGGGGTGTGGGAAATCCAAATCAAAGCCGCAAAGAGTCATTTGTACCGTATTGTTGGCGATCAGGTCTTAACGTTTGAAGAGCTTACCACACTCTTCGCTCAGATCGAATCAATTTTAAATTCGCGGCCTTTGTGTCCATTGAGCTCGGATCCCAACGATTTGAACGTTCTTACGCCCGGTCATTTTTTAACGCTGGAACCTCTTACAGCAGTTCCTGACTTCGACTACAAGGACGTAAAAATCAATCGACTAAATCGATGGCAACTTATCCAATCTTTTCAACGACAATTTTGGAAACGCTGGAAAAATGAATATTTACATGGGTTAACTCAGCGAGCAAAATGGACCACGGACTCAACACCGTTAACTGTAAACTCAATCGTACTTATAAAAGAGGACAATCGGCCTCCTCTTCAATGGGCATTAGGACGAGTTGTTTCTTTGCATCCTGGCCCTGATGGGGTAGTTAGAGTCGCAACCATTAGAACAGCCAGAGATCACTCGCTTAAGAGACCTTTGGTCAAACTATGTCCTCTACCATCCGTATAATCGTTATAACTTAGCATTTCTTAGCTTTTAAGTTCAGGATAGTAACTTAAACATATTTATCGTTAATTACCGTTTCTTATTCTTACTCTGAGAAAATCCCATTGGTATTTTGGTGGGCGGAATGTTCCGTTTTCAACGTAAACTTCGTTTACTTTTCAATTCGAATTTCGCGCGCGTTATCGACGCACTTGTCAATCATCATGATTCGTCGTGCTGCAGGCGATTTAGCCAATGGAGCGCCCGGATTACCGCCGGCGCATGTACTATCCTACCGGCGTCTTGGAATACAGCGCCATAGGCTGGTGGCAGAACCAGTAAACGATTCTGAGTCTGGACGTTGAATCGAAGGCGCGCGCGCACCAAACATTACATCTTTTTTACTCAATTATCCTAATCAAACTTCAAGTGCTCAACAGTGTTTTTGGAACTTTATAATCGTGTGTGGCTGGCCGGCCAGGTGTCTAAAGGAAGAACTATTCGTGAGGAATCGTGCTAGAAGCCTGCCTACGTGGTAAGTGGTTTGTGCATTGTTTCTATTGTCTAAATCGTCTGTAACGCATATTAACGGCGAATGCTTCCAGCATTCGATCCAATGTGGTGATTGACAGTGTACAAGTGCTATTTATCGAGTCAATTTAGCCACAAGGGATCTTTACGTGTCTTTAATTCACACCAACTCAGAGTTGGATTTCGTCCAAAAGATGCATTATCTGAAGGGATATCTATCTGGCGAAGCAAAGCAACTCGTCAGACAGATACCTATAACGGAGTCCAACTATAAGGGATGTTGGGATTTACTAAACTCTCGGTATAATAACAAAAAGTTTTTGTGTAGCGCCATATTGAGGAAGCTTTTGAGTCAACGAAATGTCACTATCGAGTCTCCAACGTTACTAAAAAATTTGATTGATAATACGGACGATTGTTTAAGCGCTTTATCAAACATTGGAGTTGATGTCAAGTCGTGGGATGTGCTTCTCATTCACTTACTGACACTCAAACTGGACGCAGAGTCTCGAAAGGAATGGGAAATTCATATCAGTAATGTAAATGGGTTAGATGAACTTCCTAAATTTTCCCAATTTAAAGATTTTATAACAAAAAGGTATCGAGCTCTAGAATTTTTTGAACCTAAATCATCTATAGCGCATAAGCCTTCGAATGTACAATCAAATAATAAACTGTCAAATAAACCTAAGGTTTTTCACGCAACTGAGTCGAAATGTATATTTTGTAGTAACGATCATAAATTTAATACTTGTAAAGAATTTAGTAAAGAGGATGTAGATAACAGGAGAAAATTTATTGAACAAAATGGGTTATGTTTTAATTGTTTTGGTCACCACGCTGCTAAATTTTGTCAAAGTAATGGAACATGTCGTATATGTAAGCGCAAACATCACACTTTGCTTCACCCTAAGGGTTCTATTTCTATCGTGGGAGGTTCAGGTGGGTCTGCTAGTAATTCAATGTCTGCGGGTTCAGACAATACAACAAGCTAATTATTAAAAAATAAAAAACACGACTGACAACTTGTGCTTGGCCGAAGGTCGAGCTCCATCTCGTGAGCAGAGAGAGTGACAAGGCCGAAGGCCTAGCCCTTCGTATACATAAATGACCTTCTCATTTCATCTCAAACCAGCAGAGGGGCTGAGGCCGAAGGCCTGATGGGTGAGCTGCGTACATAAAGCCGAGAGGCGAGGCGAGGCTAAAGCACCTAGCGTGCTGTGCAGGACAATTTTACTTTTGCAGTTTCGAGTATGTTAAAGAAAAGTTTAAGAGGTAAGTAAAAAGTCATCAACGTAGAAGAGTTGTCGGTTTAGACTAGGTGAAGAGCCGAAAGACTATTTTCGCTTTAGCTCTTTGCTATGAAGCTGCAACTCTGCCTTCGGTCTCGCTTGCACCGGCTGGAGGCGGGCCCCAGCCTTCGGACTCGCTACGCATCTCGGCTTCTCATACACGGAACTCGGCCATCGGCCTCGCGGGCCAAGACGAATCGGCCTTCGGACTCAGTATCTCGGTTGAATATTGGGGCTTTAAGATGAAATCGGAAGATCGTCCATGTATGTATACGAAGGACTCTGCCTACGGCCTCGCCCCCTTTATGCTCACGAGATCCGTCTCGTGATTATGCTCTGGCACGGCCTTCGGCCCAGCCTGGACGCAGCTCGGGTGGTTGTGTGCCCCTGGTGTACTGGAGGTTTGAGATGAAATATAAAAGTCGTCCTTGTATACAGAGGGCTCGACTTTAGGCTAAAGCCTCGTCTTGCACTTTATTCTCGAAACGGCAGCGCGGCTGGGGAAGGGAAGCTAAGCCTTCGATTTAAACACAGCTGCAGCAGCATCGGGAACGGTACCAAAATAGACCTGAAAGTAGACCTGGGGTACTGCCTGCGGAGAGTACCTGTAATATATAGGCGGGGGAGGTGCTCGAAATATACCAACCAAAGTGACCTGAGCTGGGATTACCGCCCGCGGAAACTAAGATAGATAATAGATAAGGAGCGGGGGGGGTGCTCGACCTAATATTACAATGGCCCCTGGGCGACGACCACAGCCAGTCATAGCCGACGTTAATAGCCGAAATATAATAGAAAATCCGTCCAGTAAATTTTACGTAGTTGAGTATCAAACATACATCTAAACTTTCACATTTACAATATCTGTGGGATTTGTGCAATTTCGATGAGCACTAGTATTGGACCGAATGGTCCTATATGTATTTAGTCCCATTAAACGGAAAATTTAATGCTCTAAAACTTTTAATAGTAAGTACTATGTTTTCGAAATACTGGGTCTTTTTCGAGATATAATAGTAAAACTGCAACAATACCCCTCTTTTTAGGTACCTTTAACACCTTTTTCGTATCTATAACAGTTTTCGAGAAAAAGTAAAAAAACCGGTAAAAGATTTTAGAGTAAAGCGGGGGTAGCGTCAGGGGGAGGGCAGGGGAGGGTAGTGAGCGTTGAACACCACAACCGAAGGTATATGTCACACAAGTTTCAAAACTGTATAAATTAGTTTTTCTGAAAACATAAAATGACCGGACTATACGTAATAAAATAAATCGCCGCCTAGTGCGAATCCAGCTAGACGGGTAGTTACCCGCGCTGCGGTTGTCAGATTTTTTTTCTCCATATTTTTGTATAGTAGGATATTAAACAGAATATATTTTTAAAATCTGCATGAAATGCGCTTTAATATAGTATTTTTTGTTTGATATTATTTGACAATATACAAAAATTATAAGCTCTCAAAGCAAAAATCATCAACGAAATTTTTCACATTTTTATGTTTTTCTCGTAAAATTACTATAAAACTGTAAATAACAAGCTAATTATTAAAAAATAAAAAACACGACTGACAACTTGTGCTTGGCCGAAGGTCGAGCTCTATCTCGTGAGCAGAGAGAGTGACAAGGCCGAAGGCCTAGCCCTTCGTATACATAAATGACCTTCTCATTTCATCTCAAACCAGCAGAGGGGCTGAGGCCGAAGGCCTGATGGGTGAGCTGCGTACATAAAGCCGAGAGGCGAGGCGAGGCTTAAGCACCTAGCGTGCTGTACAGGACAATTTTACTTTTGCAGTTTCGAGTATGTTAAAGAAAAGTTTAAGAGGTAAGTAAAAAGTCATCAACGTAGAAGAGTTGTCGTTTTAGACTAGGTGAAGAGCCGAAAGACTATTTGACTATTTTGGACCGGCTGGAGGCGGGCCCCAGCCTTCGGACTCGCTACGCATCTCGGCTTCTCATACACGGAACTCGGCCATCGGCCTCGCGGGCCAAGGCGAATCGGCCTTCGGACTCAGTATCTCGGTTGAATATTGGGGCTTTAAGATGAAATCGGAAGATCGTCCATGTATACGAAGGACTCTGCCTACGGCCTCGCCCTCCTTTATGCTCACGAGATCCGTCTCGTGATTATGCTCTGGCACGGCCTTCGGCCCAGCCTGGACGCAGCTCGGGTGGTTGTGTGCCCCTGGTGTACTGGAGGTTTGAGATGAAATATAAAAGTCATCCATGTATACAAAGGGCTCGGCCTTAGGCCTCGTCCTGCACTTTGTTCACGAGACGATGCGGCTGGAGAAGGAAAGCATCCTTCAATTTAAACGCAGATGCAGCAGCACCGGGAACGGTACCAAAATAGACCTGAAAGTAGACCTGGGGTACTGCCTGCGGAGAGTACCTATAATATATAGGCGGGGGAGGTGCTCGACCGAATGACATAGAGAACCCTGGCGTCGACCACAGCCGGTGGTAGTTTAGACGAAGCTTTGAACTGTTGCCTTATGGGCGCAAGGCGCGCCAAAGTGGATCTGGGGTACTGCCTACGTAAACTAGAATCGTATAATCGACGGGGGCGAGCCATTATAGGAGACCCTCGGCCACTCGACGTTAAGAGCCGTTTGAAATGAAATCATAAGGTCATCCATGTATACGAAAGACTCGGCCTTCGGCCTGGCCTGAACGCAGCTCCAGGGCTGCCAGCCACGCAAGAGAGGCCGAAGGCCGAGCTCGGGCTTGTGAGCAAAGAGCGGGGCGAGGCCGAAGGCCGGACTCTCTGTGTACATTGACGATCTAACGGTGTTGATCTTACTATCTATTTTATTTATACAACTAAAAGTACATACAAACATATAAGTTATATATATTTTTGAAATTGCCTTTCAAAGCCCTTCAATTTGATACTACACTCGATAAGATTGATCAAATTTATTTTTTTCGGTCAGCTGTTTATCGCGTATATAATCCGCCATTTTGTTTTTATGATGACGTCACATAGCCTATGTCACTCGGGCGAATGCAAGGAATCCAACAACACCTCTTACATCAAAATCTGTTAAGCCGTTCAGGACTTATGGTGGAATAAAGAAACTTACATACATACATACATACATGAACGCTGAAAACATAACACTCCTTTTTTGGTCAGTCGTGTAATAAATATCAGAAATGAATTCTACGTCTTTGGTTTATACGAAAATGATACCAAATTTGCCCTAGTAGCTACCTGGACGAGAACAGATTTTTTCAAAAGTTGACGGGTGGTGGTCACCTTTGTGGGCCCCCAGCCCCTGGTAGCCGCATGATTCTTTTTGCCCCCGGGCTCAAAATGCTTAGAATCACTCAAGGAACATATGACATGAAGCTCATAGCTTAATGAAAAATTTAAAGGTCAATTACATAACTGCCCGTACTATACTGTGTTGTAGCAAAAATAAACATTTCTGCTGTAAGATGTAATGTCAATAAAGGAGTCATCACAGCTCGTTGTAATCATTTGTGACAATACTTCAGATTCTGAAACCCGTTATTGATTAACTATTAGATAAGAGTGTGTAGTCTATTCATTTTAGAGTATTACGAGGCAAAATTATTAATCATGTTTCAATGCTGCTGTGTTATACCTATATATGAGTACATTAAAATACATGACTCTCCCCCTTCTCCCAACTCCCCCCTTCTATATGAGTAAATCATTTTGTCCTAACTCATATATTAAAACTATATATACGAGTTAGGACATGCCCATGCGGCTCACCTTACCTCTTGTGCCGCCGTCCCCCGGCCGCGTGCAGCAGAGGCCGCGCGAGCCGCAGCGTGCCGCGGGGCCGGCTGCAGCGACAGGGGGAGCTCCACAGCCTCTTTGTATTTTATACTAGCTTTTGCCCGCGGCTTCGCCCGCGTGAATTTCCCACGGGAACAGTGCTTTTTCCCGGGATAAAAAGTAGCCTATGTGCTATTCCAGGTCATTATCTACCTCTGTACCAAATTTCATCGAAATCCGTCCAGTAGATTTTGCGTGATTGAGTAACAAACATCCTCACAAACTCACAAATTCACAAACTCACATCCAAACTTTCGCATTTATAATATTAGTATGGATTCTTTTCTGCGAAAATACGTGACCTCATAGCCTCGTTGACCAGGCCCGACACTAACTGGTCACGTAAATTTTCCTATTTCGGGGCCTGATAAAGGCGCCCACTTAGGTGCCGACGCAGGGCACTGTATCTATGACGGTGCTGATGACTGGCACCGCTACGCTGGTAATATTGGCTGCTGGACAGCACCTGGAGTCTTTGGTGCCAGACCGGCAGGACTCAACCCAAGCCTGGGGTCCAGTCGGCGTTGGGGATACTTTGGTGGATGTTGCCGCAAGGCCAATTAAAGGCGCGGTAATGGTTTCACTCGTAAATGGTTAGTAAATAAACTCAAAAGTGTGGGGATGGAACACAGGTGTTACAACTTGTATGGGCCGGGACAAAAACTCACTGAACACCAGCACAGCCCGACGGCGATGCCGACATATATCACTAGTCCACAACACACCACAATATGACCAAAGCCCAAATTGATTAATTAAACAAATGTAAATAGACAAAACAACCCACCGTTTTGCAAACTCTCAAATCTCATGTCAAAATATTTCACTCTCATTTCCTCATCCGGTGGCGGTGTTGCCAGCCGGATCAATGAAGTATATAATCAAGTGAGTGTCCAATACTTTTTATAAAACTATTGGACACTTTACTCTAAAAAAAGGTTACCTTTGCCTTGACCGATAAAAACGAACGAGCAGTTACTGTCAATGTGACATAACATGACTAGGGACACGATATCGAATAGAAAGTATCGATACTTTACTCATGAGTAGTATCGAAAAAAAAGTATCGTACTCGTAAAAGTATCGATACCTTAGGGTATCGAGTACTTTTTCTTATATATTTTTTTATTTGAATTAAATAAACAAAAACATTATATACATGACAAATCAGCATAAATTTCTTCAAACAACATTATAAACCACAGATTGACGACTGATTCCGCACCGCGGAATTCGTATATGTACGTCACACTCACTCCTTAGAGCAGTTGATAAGTATCTCTCGCTCGAAATTGCGGTGCGAGCGAATCGCGCGTAAATTCGCCTAGAGTCAGCGCACACTATTCGAGAGCCTAACAGTCAGCGCACACCTGGCTGCAAAATGCTTGCCAGCGCAGTGTGTGTAATATTTAAAAAAGAACCTTGGGTACGATTAATACAATGTTCAGAATCGATACAATGCTGTAATTGCTCTCGTTACTAAGTTTGCAACCTACTCTGAACTTGAGAGCCACAAAGTAATACGTACGTTATGAATATATATCTCTCTCTCTCAGCCTAAAGACGTCCACTGCTGGACAAAGGCCTCCCCCAAGGATTTTATCCATAATCGCCACGCTTGGCAAGCGGGTTGGCGATCGCAGTGTGATGGCATAGTACGCGGAAAGATGCTGCTGCCCATCCTCCGGTGTTTTAAATCCCTTAGTCGCCTCTTACGACACCCACGGGAAGAGATGGGTTGGTGCTATTCTAGGACCACACCACAGGCCAATATGATACGTTATGAATATAATACTACAATAAGAATTTCGGCAGACAGCCAATTATGTATGTACACATAGTGCAGGTAAAACCTATACCTACCTACCTAAATTCTAAACAAAGATTTTTTTTTATAAATATATATTGTGTTGTACAGCCAGTTGGCGAACCTAATAAATAAAAAATAAAAAAAAATATTCGATACGATCACAGAAGTAAAATTTTTTTTTAAATATAAGCAGAAGGAACACAAATTTCACACACACACTGATGATATTTGACAATATTTGCATCCTGTTCATGATAAGGACTGTCATATAACTCTGTCCCTTTCCTTCCTTAGCATTGCAATGTATTGCAACACGAACCACTACACTGAAAGATTTATCATCCAAGCCGGATTTTTCATGCGAAATGATTCTTAACTGTCATATTTGTTGTGTTGTCACAGTTGTCATAAATATTTAAAATTATTTTTTACTGTTTTGTGCTTTTAAACTCAATAGAAATGATAAAATGCAACGTGTACAATATGTGGAAGTGTTTCATAAAAAAATATTCGTGGAATATCGTTCCTTCGGTAAGCAATACATGTTTTTTTGACGTGCCCAATGATAATATACAATTTCGTGTTATTTTTGAAACAATAACCATTATTAGACTTTTGAATGCTATTTATCAGCAATATCATTATTTATTTTATAAAGTAGTGTATTAATTATAACCATTTCATAAGAAATACTACAAGTAATTTAATAATTTCGTAAATAGCATAGATCATTTGACAGATCCAGTTTTGTTTACTATGGCTGGGCCGAATCAAGGCAAATATACGAATTTAGCACCTATTCTATAAAAATCTCAGGAATTCTTTCTTGAAGATTAAAATGCACATTTACAAAAATACTGACAGTGAATTTTATTTCAGGACAAGGAAAATATGCCAGAAAATAATACCTCAAGAAAGAGAACTGTTATGGGGAGTATTTCTCTTACGTACTACGAGTACCAGGACAGTGAATGGACGCCAGCAACCATTAATATCATTGCAATGTTTCATTGCACGTGATTTTTAATAATTTAAAATAAATTTTATTGATTTAATGACTAGTATTTTTTCCCAAAAGGGATAGAATTTCCCATCGTAAAAAGCTGATGCAGATCCGTCCGCATACCACGCACGGCTTAAGATTCAGCGTCTCAAAATTTTTGGTTTTGCTACACTGTACCGAATATAATTAATTATCTTAGATCCGACCCTGTATTCTGTCGTTGTGTGAATAATAATCTTAGTGTGTGTTTTTGCCATGCAATTTCAAATGACATGTTCAGTCTGCTTACTATTATTATATGTCTGTGGATACGATATCTAAGAAAAAGTACTCATTGAGTAAAAGTATCAAATACAAAGTATCGAGTACAAAAGTATCGGTATCGAAAGGAAAAGTACTCGATACCACAAAGTATCGATACTTTTTTCGTGTCCCTATTTCCCTAAACGACATATTTGCGATTTTTGCGAAAAATTGTGTTCTCTATTTAGTTTGTGATTGTGTTGTTTTGTTTGTGATTATGTGTGAAGTGTTTTTGATTACACGGTAAATAAGAATAGATAAGAGCGAAAGGAAAATATATCAGTTGAATTGAAATGCCTGACGCAGTAGCTGCCTGTCGCGTCTGTCTGGCGATGGACGAACGGCTGTTGCCCATCGCCGGCTCGCTGCAGCTGGTGTACGAGAGGATCACCAACCATGCAGTAAGTGCAACCGGAACTAAATTATACTCATCTCTACTAAATACTTTCATTTCGAAGAAAACAATGTGTTTAACTGTTGTGTTGTGAACATTTCAGCTGCACATGGCTGACGGGAGGCCTGTGGCGGCGTGTTATATCTGCTACGCTCAGCTCAACAAGTGCCTCAGGTTGATGCAGACTTCTGCTTGGGCAGAGAATGAGCTGAATGCTATAGTGCACAGACAATCAGAGGTAGAACTACAATTTTCTTTGTGATGTTATAAAATGTCAATTAAATGTTTATTAGTCTGTTTTGTAGTAGGTTTGTGTATATTGACAGATAACTGAAAAATCAATATCCTTGGTGGACCGTGAGGCTGTCGGCCTGTGTGGGTCACTATGGTACTCCAGAGCTGAATATTACAACACGGAAGTACCAGTCCCTGTAGTAATCAAAACTGAGCCAGTGTCAGATTTTGCTAATGCTGACATTAGATATGAGGAACCAGAGGAAGGTATGCACTATTCTGATACTCAAACATTCACTGATATTTCCATTGATATCTGTTCACAACTTGTAGTGTAACTGATTCAGCAATGTTAATGATTGAGATATGGTAGCTGCTAGTTCCATACACGCTTGTCACAATTGCTGATACATCATGAGAAGTGTGTGTGCAGGTCCCCCGCAGCCAGCAGACACGGCCGACATTTGTAAATTGGAAAGTGATTCTGATGAAGAAGATCCCGTCAGTCCGTCACAGCCACGTGACACAGAGATGGAGGCAACAGAGCAGAGAGAGCTTGGGGAAGGTAGGTTTTTCTCTTATTACAGCTCCTCCATTATCTGTTCACAAGTTAATACAAGTGTGATTGATTCAGCAATGCTAATGACTGAGAGATGGCAACTGCTAGCTAGTTCCTAACGAGGTGTCACAATGGGTGATTTTCCGAGATCCAAATTAAAAAAATATATAATAATAATATACTTACTAATATCTTTATTTTAGAAATAATTCCATAGACAATTAAATACAATTACATTTATAACAATTATTAATATTAGATTATAATTGAATCACTGAAATAATTAAATGCCACCCCCTATGGCCATCAACATGCAGTTCCTCAGTGTAGGGCAGTCGGGATGTGAGGATATCATCCTTAAGATGCTGTTGTTGCTGTTCCGCACAAATTGCAACAAAGAGGCAGCCTTTTTCCGCATTATTGCATAAAAGTCATCTGTACGTGTTTCTGCAAACATGCCGGATGCACTGCATCTACGTGGCAGCCTCAGCAGCATCCTAAAGATGTTATTGTACTGGATGCGCAGAGTTTTAATGGTTCCACGGTTATAATGTACCCACAGACTGCTGGTGTATACAGAAAGCAAAAATGCACGGTATGGGGGATATTCCGAGACCCAAATAAAAAAAAATAGTTCCAGGTGACTTCATAGATGGCGCTTAGTAAAAAGGCGCTTTTTTAAATAAAACCTAATAAAAAAAACCGGCCAAGTGCGAGTCAAGCTCGCGCACCGAGGGTTCCGTATTCATTTCACTTCACATTATAGTTCTAACTAAAAGACCAAAACTTTGCAGTTTGATCCCTAGGATTCATACTGTAACGAGCGCAAAAATAATAAAGTTAAAACAATAAAGTTTGTAACGCTTTTTTTTAGACTTCCAACAACATATTTAAAACTTTCAGATTTATCCTAACTTCCTAACTAATATTATAAATGCGAAAGTGAGTTTGTTTGTTACCTCTTCACGCTTCATCAACTGAACCAATCTTCCTGAAATTTCGCATACACATAGTTGGAAGTACGGAGAAGGACATAGGGTACCTTTCATCCCGGGAAAAAGCACTGTTCCCGTGGGAAATTTACGCGGGCTAAACCGCGGGCGAAAGCTAGTCCTAACTAATATTATAAATGCGAAAGTGAGTTTGTTTGTTTATTTGTTTGTTACCTCTTCACGCTTCATCTACTGAACCAATCTTCCTCAAATTTTGCATACACATAGCTGGAAGTACGGAGAAGGACATAGGGTACCTTTCATCCCGGGAAAAAGCACTGTTCCCGTGGGAAATTCACGCGGGCGAAAGCTCATTCCTGTATAAATACTGTTCGATCTTGCTTTTTGCCAAATTTCGTAATTTTAGGTCAACGGGAAGAACCCCATAGGTTTTGATTTCTGTCTAAAATCGCAAAATATTCAAAAAATCGCAACATTTACGGTAATATCTCCTGACCTCGTTGACGTATTTTTTCGTTAATCTTGATTATTTTTTTGCTGAAAGAGACCGTGGATCCGAGTATTCAATATTAATTTCAACTTGATACCTTTATGCATTCCTGAGAAAACAAAGTCTAACAGACAGACGGACAACAAAGTGATCTTATAAGCGTTCCGTTTTTGCCTTTTTGAGCTACGGAACCCTAAAAACATCGAAACAGTATCAATATTGTGTTTTGTGCAAGTGTCAAACTGTTAGGTGATTTTTTTCTGCCTCTGGTTGACAAGATACAATATTACGACAGCCATTATTACGACTCGGCTTTCATAAAACGCAATCTATTGAGATTTTTTGTACTGATTTTTTTTCTTGATTTGAGCTGTCAGAAAATCGCCCATTGGCATTGGCATTTCTTTAAAAAAAAAACCTAATTAAAAAACTTCTAAAAAAATGTACTGTCAAATTATCAGGTGTTTTTTTTTACAACTTTTTGCCCTTCGCACAATGAATTGCTAGAAAACTGGGGGCTAAAATTTTTTTAAATCAAGTCTCAACGCGTCTCTTCGAGGCAACTGGAGACCCAAGAGCTGGCGTCGTTTTTGCTCAGCGCATAAGCCTCGCAGTCCAGTTTCATTTGTACTATTTAGTGCACCTTCATTACGTTTTCTTCACCATTTAATCGATATTATTATTGTAATAACAAGAGAAACCTTTTTATTTAATAAAATAAAATAATAAATAAATAAGTCCAGCGGGGTAATGCGGCGAGTATCCTGTGCACGCACACTGCCTCGACGCGGCGCGTTCGAGGAGATTTTTTATTTGTAAGTTTTACCTAATATATTGCTATGTGTATGTATGTTTCCTTGTTTTTTTTTTTTTTTTTATTTTGGTTGACAAGAAAAAGCGCACAATATAGGTACAGCCATTATTACGACTAGGCTTTCAAAAAACGCCATCTATTGAGATTTTATTACATTTTTTTTTTCTTAATTTGACCGTCAGAATCCATCCCATGCGGATCCATCATGAGAAGCGTGTGTGCAGGTCCCCCGCAGCCAGCAGACGCGGCCGACATTTGTGAATCGGAAAGCGACTCTGATGAAGAAGACCCCGTCAGTCCGTCACAGTCTCGCGACACAGAGATGGACACGACAGAGCAGGGAGAGAGAGGGGAAGGTAGGATTTTCTTTTGTTTCAGCTCCTTCACTATAGGAATCCTTATACTAACCTTTAATAGCAGACAAATACCCTATTATGATGCCCAGATGTGTATTTATATTTGGGCGACTAACTTTATACTCTATTGGACATCCCATATGTGCAATGTAGATAACTATACTTGAGTCTTGGCTACTGACACTACGTAGTTGTTCATCACGTATGTCTCCTCCCATGTGCAGCACAATATTGCAGTACAGATTGTTTCCCGGATCCTGGTTGTTCATAGATTCATGAAGCCGAGCAAACTGACACATGAGATTTACTGATAAAAATGGTTATTCTCAGGTGTCGCTTCAGCGCAGACGTCGGCAGCTGACAAACGGAAACAAGCTGCCGGAAGTACGACCAACAGGAAACAGCGCGAGTCTCGGCGAGAGTCAACAACTCGGACTGCTCAGGGACCACACCAGTGCGACGTTTGTCAGCGGCGGTTTGAGTATCGTTCTTACATGATGAGGCATTATAGGACTCACACTGGAGAGAAACCATACCAATGTGATGTTTGTGATCATCGTTTTAATCAAAAGTATCATTTATTAAGACATTTAAGAACTCACACTGGAGAGAAACCATATCAATGTGATGTTTGTAATCATCGTTTTAATCAAAAGCATGATTTATTAAAACATTTGAGAATTCACACTGGAGAGAAACCATTCAAATGTGATGTTTGTGATCATCGTTTTAATCGAAAGCCTCATTTATTACAACATTTGAGAATTCACACTGGAGAGAAACCATTCAAATGTGATGTTTGTGATCGTTGTTTTAATGGAAAGTCTGATTTGATAAGACATCTGAGAACTCACACTGGAGAGAAACCATTCAAATGTAATGTTTGTTATCGTCGTTTTAACGAAAAGTCGAATTTATTAAAACATTTGAGAACTCACACTGGAGAGAAACCATTCAAATGTGATGTTTGTGATCGTTGTTTTAATGGAAAGTCTGATTTGATAAGACATCTGAGAACTCACACTGGAGAGAAACCATTCAAATGTAATGTTTGTTATCGTCGTTTTAATGAAAAGTCGAATTTATTAAAACATTTGAGAACTCACACTGGAGAGAAACCATTCAAATGTGATGTTTGTGATCGTTGTTTTAATGAAAAGTCGAGTTTATTAAAACATTTGAGAACTCACACTGGAGAGAAATCATTCAAATGTGATGTTTGTGATCGTTGTTTTAATGAAAAGTCGAGTTTATTAAGACATTTGAGAACTCACACTAGAGAAAAACCATTCCTATGTAATGTTTGTGATCGTCGTTTTAATCAAAAGTCTAATTTATTACGACATTTGAGAACTCACACTGGAGAGAAACCATTCCAATGTGAAGTGTGTCAACATCGGTTTAGTCAAAAGCATCATTTATTGTGTCACTTGAGATCTCACAATCAGAAGAAACATTTCCAGTGAGATGTCTCTCAATGGGCTTCTATTAAAAGTTTTTCAAGACACGTTAGAGCTCACATCGCTGACAGATCCTTTGAATAGTTTGAAGACTAGCTACCGTTGGGAACCGAACGAACACCACTGACAGTATTAGGTCGGCAACAAGGAATTTTTATAACAGTCGATAGATGGTTCACAATACATACGATAGATGGCGCAGTGAGGTGAGACACATTCATAAGATCATCAGCAAGCAAGCATCAGCGGCCTAATATCGTATTCAATCAAAGTCGCTGCGACCACAGAGTACTTTTGTACCACCATTAGGTGGCGGATTAATTGTTTTTTTAATAAAGTTGTCAGACGATAACATTCCCATTGATCGTCCAGCAACGCTTCATGCCCAACCGCTTACGAGCCCCGATCAAAATGGACTGTCGCTGGCGAGTCAGAAACTCGGAGATGCTGTATTGAGATCCCTTTAAAAGCGTCTTCTTTTCCCAAACTGCAGACTTGAGATTAAGTTCAGAGAACCTGACAAGTACTGGCCGCTGTCTCCCATCAGCCTCCTTCCCAATGCGATGGCACACTGTCAACCTCTCGGACACAATTTCAGGAAGGCCTAATGTATTGGTACAGATTTCAGAAATCAATGGTGGCAGGTCCCTCTCATCCTCCGGAACTCCGCTAATCAGTAAAGCCTTCCTGCGATACCGGGCTTCAATAGAATCAAATGCAGATGAAAGGGCAGATATCTGGCTGCCCATGAGTGACAACATTTAGTGTGTCTCTGTACTGACAGCAACAAACTGACCCGCAGCCGAGGCAGGTGGCAGCACTAGCACCGGATGCAACAGCTTCAACTTGTTCTTGGAAGTTGAACAACTTCAACGTGAACATTACCTCCATATACCACTCCACATACCTCCGCGCTGGTTTTTATAAATATCCATACAGGTTGACATTTTTTGTATCAGATATGGGTTAACATCAAAGTGTGAGTGGTGGCAGGATAATGTGGAAAAATATGTAAACAAGCTAATTATTAAAAAATAAAAAACACGACTGACAACTTGTGCTTGGCCGAAGGTCGAGCTCCATCTCGTGAGCAGAGAGAGTGACAAGGCCGAAGGCCTAGCCCTTCGTATACATAAATGACCTTCTCATTTCATCTCAAACCAGCAGAGGGGCTGAGGCCGAAGGCCTGATGGGTGAGCTGCGTACATAAAGCCGAGAGGCGAGGCGAGGCTAAAGCACCTAGCGTGCTGTGCAGGACAATTTTACTTTTGCAGTTTCGAGTATGTTAAAGAAAAGTTTAAGAGGTAAGTAAAAAGTCATCAACGTAGAAGAGTTGTCGGTTTAGACTAGGTGAAGAGCCGAAAGACTATTTTCGCTTTAGCTCTTTGCTATGAAGCTGCAACTCTGCCTTCGGTCTCGCTTGCACCGGCTGGAGGCGGGCCCCAGCCTTCGGACTCGCTACGCATCTCGGCTTCTCATACACGGAACTCGGCCATCGGCCTCGCGGGCCAAGGCGAATCGGCCTTCGGACTCAGTATCTCGGGTGAAGATTGGGGCTTTAAGATGAAATCGGAAGATCGTCCATGTATGTATACGAAGGACTCTGCCTACGGCCTCGCCCCCTTTATGCTCACGAGATCCGTCTCGTGATTATGCTCTGGCACGGCCTTCGGCCCAGCCTGGACGCAGCTCGGGTGGTTGTGTGCCCCTGGTGTACTGGAGGTTTGAGATGAAATATAAAAGTCGTCCTTGTATACAGAGGGCTCGACTTTAGGCTAAAGCCTCGTCTTGCACTTTATTCTCGAAACGGCAGCGCGGCTGGGGAAGGGAAGCTAAGCCTTCGATTTAAACACAGCTGCAGCAGCATCGGGAACGGTACCAAAATAGACCTGAAAGTAGACCTGGGGTACTGCCTGCGGAGAGTACCTATAATATATAGGCGGGGGAGGTGCTCGAAATATACCAACCAAAGTGACCTGAGCTGGGATTACCGCCCGCGGAAACTAAGATAGATAATAGATAAGGAGCGGGGGGGGGGGGTGCTCGACCAAATATTACAATGGCCCCTGGGCGACGACCACAGCCAGTCATAGCCGACGTTAATAGCCGTTTGAATCATAAGGTCATCCATGTATACGAAAGACTCGGCCTTCGGCCTGTCCTGGACGCAGCTCGGGCTGTGGCCTTGATTGCGCGGCCGGGGTGGGGGGGTCCTTGGTTTTACTGGAGGTTTGAGATGAAATATAAAAGTCATCCATGTATACAAAGGGCTCGGCCTTAGGCCTCGTCCTGCACTTTGTTCACGAGACGATGCGGCTGGAGAAGGAAAGCATCCTTCAATTTAAACGCAGATGCAGCAGCACCGGGAACGGTACCAAAATAGACCTGAAAGTAGACCTGGGGTACTGCCTGCGGAGAGTACCTATAATATATAGGCGGGGGAGGTGCTCGACCGAATGACATAGAGAACCCTGGCGTCGACCACAGCCGGTGGTAGTTTAGACGAAGCTTTGAACTGTTGCCTTATGGGCGCAAGGCGCGCCAAAGTGGATCTGGGGTACTGCCTACGTAAACTAGAATCGTATAATCGACGGGGGGCGAGCCATTATAGGAGACCCTCGGCCACTCGACGTTAAGAGCCGTTTGAAATGAAATCATAAGGTCATCCATGTATACGAAAGACTCGGCCTTCGGCCTGGCCTGAACGCAGCTCCAGGGCTGCCAGCCACGCAAGAGAGGCCGAAGGCCGAGCTCGGGCTTGTGAGCAAAGAGCGGGGCGAGGCCGAAGGCCGGACTCTCTGTGTACATTGACGATCTAACGGTGTTGATCTTACTATCTATTTTATTTATACAACTAAAAGTACATACAAACATATAAGTTATATATATTTTTGAAATTGCCTTTCAAAGCCCTTCAATTTGATACTACACTCGATAAGATTGATCAAATTTATTTTTTTCGGTCAGCTGTTTATCGCGTATATAATCCGCCATTTTGTTTTTATGATGACGTCACATAGCCTATGTCACTCGGGCGAATGCAAGGAATCCAACAACACCTCTTACATCAAAATCTGTTAAGCCGTTCAGGACTTATGGTGGAATAAAGAAACTTACATACATACATACATACATACATACATGAACGCTGAAAACATAACACTCCTTTTTTGGTCAGTCGTGTAAAAACGTATTGGTGTGTTTAACTGTTGAGAGCACAATGTGCATGTTTCAACACCGACCCCCGTATGTAATGTTATGGGATCTGCCACAATATACGTACACATATAGCAGAGTTGGGGCGGGGAGGATCAGATGGAAGATAAAACTGATTAAAATCTACTTAAACAAAATAGGTAGGTATTAAAAAATAAAAATGCATTTAAATTTATTAATAGAATAATATATTATAGTAATTGATTTGAATGTGTTTAATTGAATGTCTAGAGAATTTTGATTGCTGCGCCCGAAAGGGTCCTCAATTATTACAATTTATATATATATATACGTCGAAGGTGACTGACTGACATAGTGATCTATTAACGCACAGCCCAAACCACTGGACGGATCGGGCTGAAATTTGGCATGCAGGTAGATGTTATGACGTAGGCATCCGCTAAGAAAGAATTAACGCGAGCGTAGCCACGGACGCTAGCTAGTTAAATATAAGAATATGATCTGTTACATCAAGCATGCAATATAGAATATAATATCCATAGTCCTCATGTCAGTTGGTTGTCCATGCTCGCCCTCACGCTCTCGTCGCCGCGCCGGCTCCTGCTGCTGAGGCGAGAGTCACGGCGATGGTCCGGCGGCGGCGAGCGACGGAGAGCGATGTGCACGAGATACATTTCCTGTTCCTGCCGAAAATTCTCAATAATTGTTTGTTTGTAGTATCTTTATTGTACTAAGGATACATAATTGATAGTAACAAATAGAAAGGTAAATACACAAAGGCGGACTTATCCCATGAAGGGATCTTTTCCAGTCAACCAGAGATAGATTGAGAGGAATATTTACTCAATAAAAAAAATTCTCGGGTTTTTAGGATATTTTTCCGTTCTCGAGAAATTGCCAAGTAACTTTCCGCTATTTCTTCGAAAATGTCGGAAACGTGACATCAGCGCTTGCGCCAGCCCGCGGCCCCCGGCGGTAGTGGAGCCCTCGCCGCACAGTGCGGAGGTTCTCAGGCTGAGCGCGCGGAGACTGGCGTCGCAGATAGAGGGGTGACGTCACTCCGGGTGGCTGGCGCAGTCTGCTTCTTTCTTATCGAGTGTGTTATTACTAACACTGGTGTCAGATTTTATTCAAGTCGCCTAAAGGCATCTGACATGACTTTTACGACTACCGCCATGTAGTGGCAGTAGCCGCACACTATTAAACTAAACAGTCAGCCAATGTGCAGGTTTCCTCACGATGTTTTCCTTCACCGGAAGCAGGTGGTGTTCTATGAGGAAACTACCATACATGAGTCAGATACGTCTACAAACTCATGTGACACAGGTAGGATTTGAACCAGAGTCCTATCCGACCTCAGGCGGGTGTCATTACCACTTGGCCACCACCGCTTCTATAACCTATAACATATTATGAATGTTAAGTGGCGGACAAGTGCACCGTCTTTAATCATATTGTGCATAAAAACTGGCTACTAAGTATTTTTTTCTTTGACTAAGTTGCAGGCCACGCCTTGTTTAGATGCCAGTGAGCGATTTTTCTGACAGCTAATTAAGAAAAAAAAATAGTGTCAAAAAGTCTCAACAGATAGCGTTTTATGAAAGCCGAGTCGTAGAAATGGCTAAACCTATATGGTGCGCTTTTTCCTGTCAACCAGAGGCATAAAAAAAATGACCAAACAGTTTGACAGTTGCGCACAAATCACAATATTGATACTTTTTAGCAATGATATACTATATAAACAAGAGGCAGATATGTTATAGGCGCGCGCGCTGTGAAGACTCGAATACGACCCAATTGGAACGTCTTGTAATCAGTCTGCGCCCAGCGCCTCGTCGAGCGTACCGCGTCGTAAGTTCCTGTGTCCTTACCAAAATATATTAAAAATTCCATCGTGTGTGTTTCGAAAGTGTACCAATTATGATTCTAAAGTAAACAAAGTACAAGGGATCTCTTATCACATGTGTGTATGCAAAAATAGTTTGATTGTTTAGTATATTTCAATTATTTTTCCAAATAATCTAATCACTGACGCCATGTTCAGACAAAGAAAGAGAGATTCTAGTTTTGACGTGAGAGCGACAAGGATGCGTGCGCTGCGGACATAGATTAGTTAGTGCAGAATCGAATACTGATGGTGACTTCAATGCCTAAAATTAATGTTCAGTTGTTTTTTATTATTGTTCGTTATTATAATAGCTATCTAATGTGTGTAATGGACTAATTTAATAAACATTAAAATAGTTTCACTGAATTCGATTTTCTACTATTATAATACATTATACTGATAATTGAGGATTACTATTGTTTTTCTTTTTATCAATTAGGTTTCCGAGTTTTTTTCCGACACTGAATCCATACTAATATTATAAATGCGAATGTTTGGATGTGAATTTGTGAGTTTGTGAGGATGTTTGTTACTCAATCACGCAAAATCTACTGGACGGATTTCGATGAAATTTGGTACAGAGGTAGATAATGACCTGGAATAGCACATAGGCTACTTTTTATCCTGGGAAAAAGCACTGTTCCCGTGGGAAATTCACGCGGGCGAAGCCGCGGGCAAAAGCTAGTTGTTAAATATTATATATGATTTACTTTTATAAGATGTTTTATTTCTTACCCATGTACTTTCTTTTCAAATAAGTGTCCTCTCTACAACAAAAAATGTTACTCTATGCATAAGAAACATTTGACGAGGAATCATTGAAAACTATTGCTATCTCTTTCATTCGCATGCTCTTTTGTATCTTCTGTCTTACTTATCAGTAAAACTTGTCGATGTGTGTAGTTTTGGATTGCTCGGAACAGACCTAAAACGCAAATTACTATGAACGTAACATATCTGTATTATAATATATCATTGCTTTTTAGACGTTTTTATTTACTAAGTTTTATTTAAAAAAGCCAATCCCGTGAATTTTTGCTTTTTGTATGGAACTTTTTCTCTCGCCTTCACTTAAGCGCCATCTATGAAATCATATAGAACTATTTTTTTTTTAATTTGGGTCTCGGAAAATCCCTCATTCTTCTGGTGTTAACAGATTTAACCACTATAAATAACTAAGTGCTTTAAAAGTTTATTAAAGGGAAACAAATATTTATTCATTTATCTATCATTTCCTTTTTTACATTTTAAATCAAAAATTAAAATTTAATGAGGGATTTTCCGAGACCCAAATAAAAATAAAAAAAATCTAGATGACTTCACAGATGGCGCTTAATTAAAGGCGAGAGAAAAAAGCAAAAATTCACGGGGTTGGCATTTATTTAAAATAAAAAATTTGTAAAAAATACATCTAACAAGCTAATTATTAAAAAATAAAAAACACGACTGACAACTTGTGCTTGGCCGAAGGCCGAGCTCCGTCTCGTGAGCAGAGAGAGTGACAAGGCCGAAGTCCTAGCCCTTCGTATACATAAATGACCTTCTCATTTCATCTCAAACCAGCAGAGGGGCTGAGGCCGAAGGCCTGATGGGTGAGCTGCGTACATAAAGCCGAGAGGCGAGGCGAGGCTAAAGCACCTAGCGTGCTGTGCAGGACAATTTTACTTTTGCAGTTTCGAGTATGTTAAAGAAAAGTTTAAGAGGTAAGTAAAAAGTCATCAACGTAGAAGAGTTGTCGGTTTAGACTAGGTGAAGAGCCGAAAGACTATTTTCGCTTTAGCTCTTTGCTATGAAGCTGCAACTCTGCCTTCGGTCTCGCTTGCACCGGCTGGAGGCGGGCCCCAGCCTTCGGACTCGCTACGCATCTCGGCTTCTCATACACGGAACTCGGCCATCGGCCTCGCGGGCCAAGGCGAATCGGCCTTCGGACTCAGTATCTCGGTTGAATATTGGGGCTTTAAGATGAAATCGGAAGATCGTCCATGTATACGAAGGACTCTGCCTACGGCCTCGCCCCCTTTATGCTCACGAGATCCGTCTCGTGATTCTGCTCTGGCACGGCCTTCGGCCCAGCCTGGACGCAGCTCGGGTGGTTGTGTGCCCCTGGTGTACTGGAGGTTTGAGATGAAATATAAAAGTCGTCCTTGTATACAGAGGGCTCGACTTTAGGCTAAAGCCTCGTCTTGCACTTTATTCTCGAAACGGCAGCGCGGCTGGGGAAGGGGAAGCTAAGCCTTCGATTTAAACACAGCTGCAGCAGCATCGGGAACGGTACCAAAATAGACCTGAAAGTAGACCTGGGGTACTGCCTGCGGAGAGTACCTATAATATATAGGCGGGGGAGGTGCTCGAAATATACCAACCAAAGTGACCTGAGCTGGGATTACCGCCCGCGGAAACTAAGATAGATAATAGATAAGGAGCGGGGGGGTGCTCGACCAAATATTACAATGGCCCCTGGGCGACGACCACAGCCAGTCATAGCCGACGTTAGTAGCCGTTTGAATCATAAGGTCATCCATGTATACGAAAGACTCGGCCTTCGGCCTGTCCTGGACGCAGCTCGGGCTGTGGCCTTGATTGCGCGGCCGGGGTGGGGGGTTTGGTTTACTGGAGGTTTGAGATGAAATATAAAAGTCATCCATGTATACAAAGGGCTCGGCCTTAGGCCTCGTCCTGCACTTTGTTCACGAGACGATGCGGCTGGAGAAGGAAAGCATCCTTCAATTTAAACGCAGATGCAGCAGCACCGGGAACGGTACCAAAATAGACCTGAAAGTAGACCTGGGGTACTGCCTGCGGAGAGTACCTATAATATATAGGCGGGGGAGGTGCTCGACCGAATGACATAGAGAACCCTGGCGTCGACCACAGCCGGTGGTAGTTTAGACGAAGCTTTGAACTGTTGCCTTATGGGCGCAAGGCGCGCCAAAGTGGATCTGGGGTACTGCCTACGTAAACTAGAATCGTATAATCGACGGGGGCGAGCCATTATAGGAGACCCTCGGCCACTCGACGTTAAGAGCCGTTTGAAATGAAATCATAAGGTCATCCATGTATACGAAAGACTCGGCCTTCGGCCTGGCCTGAACGCAGCTCCAGGGCTGCCAGCCACGCAAGAGAGGCCGAAGGCCGAGCTCGGGCTTGTGAGCAAAGAGCGGGGCGAGGCCGAAGGCCGGACTCTCTGTGTACATTGACGATCTAACGGTGTTGATCTTACTATCTATTTTATTTATACAACTAAAAGTACATACAAACATATAAGTTATATATATTTTTGAAATTGCCTTTCAAAGCCCTTCAATTTGATACTACACTCGATAAGATTGATCAAATTTATTTTTTTCGGTCAGCTGTTTATCGCGTATATAATCCGCCATTTTGTTTTTATGATGACGTTACATAGCCTATGTCACTCGGGCGAATGCAAGGAATCCAACAATACCTCTCACATCAAAATCTGTTAAGCCGTTCAGGACTTATGGTGGAATAAAGAAACTTACATACATACATACTTACATACATACATGAACGCTGAAAACATAACACTCCTTTTTTGGACAGTCGTGTAAAAAGCATCAATATTGTGATTTGTGCAACTGTCAAACTGTTAGGTGATTTTTTTTCTGCCTCCGGTTGACAAGTAAAAGCGAACCATTAGGTTCAGCCATTATTACGACTCGGCTTTCATAAAACGCTATCTGTTGAGATTTTTCTATACTAATTTTTTTTTCTTAATTTAGCTGTCAGAAAATCGCTCATTATAAATGCTAAAGTTTGGATGTGAGTCTATGAGTTATAGTGAATTTGCGTGTATGTTTGTTACTCAATCACGCAAAATCTACTGGACGGATTGGGGTGAAATTTGGTAAAGGGGTAGAAAAATACCGGGAATAGCACATAGGGTTCTTTTTATCCCGAAATTCCCAAGGGAGCATAGCCCCGGAGCCCGGCTAGTATGAAATATTACAAAAATAAAAGACATTTAAAATAATAGGATATGACCATGGAAGTAATAAGTACTTATTACTTTCATGGGTAGATAGGACCATAGAGCTTCAAAGATTTTTCCTTAGTACTAGAGATATAGTATAGGAGGCCAAATCCTATCGTTTTCTGCGTGAGCAGAAAATTCATATATTGATTGTACAAGATAGAATCAAATGACAAGATAGATGTATTAGTGATTGGCACAGGGCACAGCCGACACTCGCACATTAAAATATGATAATCAATAGATTCATTTAAATATGGAGTTCATTTGTTAAATGTAAATAGTTTAAAGTAATGTATAAAGTTCATAACACAAAATCATGGAAGTAATTTATTACTTCCATACACAAAATAAAAATGCAAACAGGCCTCAAATATTTTATTTATCTTCTATTTTATTATAATCGAAATTAAATACTAAAAGAAACAGCAGGCATGATTAATGATTGAAAAGTTTACATACCATCAGTGATGGTATGTAAACTTTGAACACACACAAAACACTATCGAATTTAACTGTTAAAAGATGCACCACGCGATGCACCGACGTGTCACGATTTGCGAATCATAGGCTTGGTCTATACTAGGCTCCTAGGGAATGATTCAAAAGTCTAGGGATAGTATAGGACACTTTACCCTGAAAAAGGCTTGTTGCCTTTTCGAGCAACAAGGACTATGGCCTTGGCCGATAAAAACGAGCGAGCAGTTATTTATCAATGTCAATGTGACATAACTTCATGTGTTCAATGCATGGAAGTAATAAGTACCTTTGTACAACAAAGTACATATTACTTCCATGGTTCAATGAAGTTCATTTGCGAACATTTTCGACTTTTGCGAAACATTGTGTTGTTTTGTGTGAATATTACTTCCATGGTTCAATGAAGTTCATTTGCGAACATTTTCGACTTTTGCGAAACATTGTGTTGTTTTGTGTGAAGTACCTTTGGTTACATAGGAAAATAAGAACAGATAAGAGCGAAAGAAAAATATATCTGTTGAAATGCCTGACGCAGTAGCTGCCTGTCGCGTCTGTCTGGCGGTGGACGTGCGGCTGTTGCCCATCGCCGGCTCGCTGCAGCTGGTGTACGAGAGGATCACCAACAACGCCGTTAGTGCAACCGCAAATAAATTATACTCATCTCTACTAAATACTTTCGTTTGGAAGAAAACACAATGTGTTTAACTGTTGTGTTGTGAACATTTCAGCTGCACATGGCTGACGGGAGGCCCGTGGCGGCGTGTTATATCTGCTACGCGCAGCTCAACAAGTGCCTCAAGTTGATGCGGACTTCTGCTTGGGCAGAGAATGTGCTCAATGCTATAGTGCACAGACAATCAGAGGTAGAACTTCAATCTTTATGATGTTATAAAATGTGAATTAAGTATTTATTAGCCTGTTTTGCAGTTAGTTTGTGTATGCTGACAGATAACTGAAAAATCAATATCCTTGGTGGACCGTGAGGCTATCTGCCAGTATGGGTCACTACAGTACTCCATAGCTGAATATAACAACACTGATGTACCAATCCCTGTTGTAATCAAAACTGAGCCGGAGTCAGATGTTGCTAATGCTGACATTGGATTGGAGGAACCAGAGAAAGGTATGCACTATTCTGTCTGATACTCAAACATTCACTGATATTTCCATTGATATCTGTTCACAACTTAATACAAGTGTGACTGATTCAGCAATGTTAATGATTGAGAGATAGTTCCAAACGAGGGAAACTTGTCACAATGGGCAATTTTCCGAGATCCAAATTAAAAAAACAAACAGATCCAGATGACTTCATAGATGGCGCTTGTTAAAAGGCAATTCCATTAAGAAAGCAAAAATGCACGGAATTGGCATTTCTTGACATTGTGATTGGATGTATGAATGTATGAGCAACTGAAAAACTATTAGGTGTTTTTTTTTGGCTTTTGGTTGACAAGAAAAAGCACACAATATAGGTACATCATATTATGACTCTGCTTTCATAAAACGCCATCTACAGTAGAGCCTCTATAACTCGAACTTCAGGGGAAACGTTAAAAATTTTGTGTTAACAAATCTTCGAATTATCGAGGACTTTGAGTTAAGGAGTTTTAACGTAAGTTTAACTATCAATTTCGATTTATAGAGGCATTTTTTTCTATGTATGATACTTTAAGTTATAGAGTAATAAAAAAATAAAAATTCGACTTATAGAGATTTATTTAAATGAAAAAAAAAAACAACAATAAAATGGGTAGGTTAGGTACATAAATACATCTCTCTCTCTCGAGAGAGAGAGATGTATTTATGTACCTATTTGTTACATAAATACATCTCTCTCTCTGTATCTACATCTACTGTATCATGTATGTATGTTATCTGTTGTTTGTGTATTTGTATGTATTTGTTGTTGCAAAAACCATAACTACAGAGATGTAGTTATGGTTTTTGCGTCGAAAGGTTTCAATTGCATACAGGGCAAAAAAATAATGAATGACACTTTCAACGAAGCAAATAAACATTTGGTACGCAGATGTAAAGCAAATAAACATTTGGTACGCAGATGTACACAAAAATGTAAACAAGTTGTTGCTACTAAATTCGGCAGGACACAAAAAACCGCCTCGTAAAAGCAATTTCTTTGAATTGGTTATTGATGCCAAAAAAATGTCTGAACAATGCTTTGAGATAAAGAGTATTCCAGAAAAAATCGGTTTACAGAGGCCTCAAAGTTGCATATTACTTTTTCAAGATATAGAGTCTGCTAGATTTGTCCTTCGAGTTACAGAGTATGATATGTATGAAAGTACATCACAGGGAAACCATAATCAGTTCGACTTCTAGCGTCAAAATAATTCGAGCTATAGAGTTTTTTGTATTTCAACGGAAGGGAATAACTAATTTCTTTGTCTTAGAGAGGATTTCGAGTAAAAGGGGTTCGAGTTAAAGAGGTTCCACTGTATTGAGATTTTGTTACATCGTTTTTTTCTTAATTTGACCTGTCAGAATCCATCCCATGCGGGTCCATCATGAGAAGCGTGTGTGCAGGTCCCCGCAGCCAGCAGACGCGGCCGACATTTGTGAATCGGAAAGCGACTCTGATGAAGAAGACCCCGTCAGTCCGTCACAGTCTCGCGACACAGAGATGGACACGACAGAGCAGGGAGAGAGAGGGAAGGTAGGATTTCCTCTTGTTTCAGCTCCTTCACTATAGAAATCCTTATACTAACTTTCAATAGCAGTCAAATACCCTATTATGATGCCCAGATGAGTGTTTACATCTACTGTGCGACTAACTTCTAACTCTATTGGACATCCCATGGACAATGTGGACAGCCATACTTGAGTCTTGGCTACTGACACTATCTAGTTGTGCATCACGTATGTCTCCTCCCATTTGCAGCACAATATTGCAGTACGGATTGTTTCCTGGTTGTTCACAGATTAGTGAAGCCGAGCAAACTGACACATGAGATTTACTGATAAAAATGATCATTCTCAGGTGTCGCTTCAGCGCAGACGTCGGCAGCTGACAAACGGAAACAAGCTGCCGGAAGTACGACCAACAGGAAACAGCGCGAGTCTCGGCGAGAGTCAACAACTCGGACTGCTCAGGGACCACACCAGTGCGACGTTTGTCAGCGGCGGTTTGAGTATCCTTCTCAGATGATGACGCATTATAGGACTCACACTGGAGAGAAACCATTCCAATGTGATGTTTGTGATCGGCGTTTTAATGTAAACTCGCATTTATTAAGTCATTTGAGAACTCACACTGGAGAGAAACCATTCCAATGTGAAGTGTGTCAACATCGGTTTAGTCATAAGTCTCATTTAGTAACTCACATTAGAATCCACACTGGAGAGAAACCATTCCAATGTGATGTTTATGATCGGCGTTTTAATGTAAACTCGCATTTATTAAGACATTTGAGAACTCACACTGGAGAGAAACCATTCCAATGTGAAGTGTGTCAACATCGGTTTAGTCATAAGTTTCATTTATTAACTCACATTAGAACTCACACTGGAGAGAAACCATTTCAATGTAATGATTGTTATCGTTGTTTTAATCAAAACTCTGATTTATTAACTCACATTAGAACTCACACTGGAGAGAAACCATTCAAATGTGATGTTTGTGATCGTCGTTTTAATCGAAAGTATCAGTTATTTGAACATTTGAGAACTCACACTGGAGAGAAACCATTCAAATGTGATGTTTGTAATCGTCGTTTTTATCTAAAGTCTAGTTTATTGCGTCACTTGAGAACTCACAATAAGAAGAAACAACTCCAGTGAGATGTCTCTCAAAGGGCTTCTATTAAGGACGCATTTACAAAAAGACGCGCTTCAATTTTAGGTATTTGATTGTACTACTACATGCGCAGGGCACACAGTCACAGCGACGCACGCTAAGCGGGAATCTTTTTGAACAAACACATTTTGATACTTCTATTAGAATAATATTATTTTTTGTAGAATATTTATTTTATATTAGTATTTTTTTTATCTATACATATAATAAAACAGTAAAAATATTTTGTCTGTACATTTAGTATTTTTGACTGAAATGGATAGAGGGACACTTAAAAAGAATAATAGAAAGCAAAAAAAATTTTTTTTGGAATTTCTTGTCTGTCTGTCTGTATGTATGTACGCGTTTCACGCAAAACTTCTGGACGGATTTAAATGAAACTTTCTATCAATAAATGTTTTACTTTAGAATGTTTAGGTTTGAACTAATATTTGATTTATTTTTAACAAAATTCAACAAAAAGTACTGTGAAGATTGTTTACATGATAGGACTGGTAAGAATAAATGGAGTTTAGTGAAAAACTCTATATCGAAGCTCTGAGAACTTCTGAGTAATAAAATATTATTGAGGTATTTATAAAGACTGTTATACAGGGTGTTATTCTGCATCCTTGCAATATTCAGACAGCCTATAGTACTAATCACTACCTACAACTTAGCTTAATTTGAGACTTCTCAGAATAAAGCACGCTAAGTAATCAGTAATCTTAGATTTTCAGTACAAAGTGGAATAAACCATTGTTACGCGGGCGCATTCATAAGGCGCAATGGGATAACAGCTGGCGGTCGGTGACCTCTGTCGAACGCGTGCGCGCGCGCCGCGCCCGTCTCGTGCTGTGGGCAGCTGATCGCTTAGTTGTGTAAATAAAGTTTGATTTCAGATTTCCCTTCCTACTTTACAGGCTTAGGACCGACAAAAATACGTTATTTTTATTACACGACTGACCAAAAAAGGAGTGTTATGTTTTCAGCGTTCATGTATGTATGTATGTATGTATGTATGTATGTATGTAAGTTTCTTTATTCCACCATAAGTCCTGAACGGCTTAACAGATTTTGATGTGAGAGGTGTTGTTGGATTCCTTGCATTCGCCCGAGTGACATAGGCTATGTGACGTCATCATAAAAACAAAATGGCGGATTATATACGCGATAAACAGCTGACCGAAAAAAATAAATTTGATCAATCTTATCGAGTGTAGTATCAAATTGAAGGGCTTTGAAAGGCAATTTCAAAAATATATATAACTTATATGTTTGTATGTACTTTTTAGTTGTATAAATAAAATAGATAGTAAGATCAACACCGTTAGATCGTCAATGTACACAGAGAGTCCGGCCTTCGGCCTCGCCCCGCTCTTTGCTCACAAGCCCGAGCTCGGCCTTCGGCCTCTCTTGCGTGGCTGGCAGCCCTGGAGCTGCGTTCAGGCCAGGCCGAAGGCCGAATCTTTCGTATACATGGATGACCTTATGATTTCATTTCAAACGGCTCTTAACGTCGAGTGGCCGAGGGTCTCCTATAATGGCTCGCCCCCGTCGATTATACGATTCTAGTTTACGTAGGCAGTACCCCAGATCCACTTTGGCGCGCCTTGCGCCGCATAAGGCAACAGTTCAAAGCTTCGTCTAAACTACCACCGGCTGTGGTCGACGCCAGGGTTCTCTATGTCATTCGGTCGAGCACCTCCCCGCCTATATATTATAGGTACTCTCCGCAGGCAGTACCCCAGGTCTACTTTCAGGTCTATTTTGGTACCGTTCCCGGTGCTGCTGCATCTGCGTTTAAATTGAAGGATGCTTTCCTTCTCCGCCGCATCGTCTCGTGAACAAAGTGCAGGACGAGGCCTAAGGCCGAGCCCTTTGTATACATGGATGACTTTTATATTTCATCTCAAACCTCCAGTAAACCAAGGACCCCCCCCCCACCCCGGCCGCGCAATCAAGGCCACAGCCCGAGCTGCGTCCAGGACAGGCCGAAGGCCGAGTCTTTCGTATACATGGATGACCTTATGATTCAAACGGCTATTAACGTCGGCTATGACTGGCTGTGGTCGTCGCCCAGGGGCCATTGTAATATTTGGTCGAGCACCCCCCCCCCCCCCCGCTCCTTATCTATTATCTATCTTAGTTTCCGCGGGCGGTAATCCCAGCTCAGGTCACTTTGGTTGGTATATTTCGAGCACCTCCCCCGCCTATATATTATAGGTACTCTCCGCAGGCAGTACCCCAGGTCTACTTTCAGGTCTATTTTGGTACCGTTCCCGATGCTGCTGCAGCTGTGTTTAAATCGAAGGCTTAGCTTCCCTTCCCCCAGCCGCGCTGCCGTTTCGAGAATAAAGTGCAAGACGAGGCTTTAGCCTAAAGTCGAGCCCTCTGTATACAAGGACGACTTTTATATTTCATCTCAAACCTCCAGTACACCAGGGGCACACAACCACCCGAGCTGCGTCCAGGCTGGGCCGAAGGCCGTGCCAGAGCATAATCACGAGACGGATCTCGTGAGCATAAAGGGGGCGAGGCCGTAGGCAGAGTCCTTCGTATACATGGACGATCTTCCGATTTCATCTTAAAGCCCCAATATTCAACCGAGATACTGAGTCCGAAGGCCGATTCGCCTTGGCCCGCGAGGCCGATGGCCGAGTTCCGTGTATGAGAAGCCGAGATGCGTAGCGAGTCCGAAGGCTGGGGCCCGCCTCCAGCCGGTGCAAGCGAGACCGAAGGCAGAGTTGCAGCTTCATAGCAAAGAGCTAAAGCGAAAATAGTCTTTCGGCTCTTCACCTAGTCTAAACCGACAACTCTTCTACGTTGATGACTTTTTACTTACCTCTTAAACTTTTCTTTAACATACTCGAAACTGCAAAAGTAAAATTGTCCTGCACAGCACGCTAGGTGCTTTAGCCTCGCCTCGCCTCTCGGCTTTATGTACGCAGCTCACCCATCAGGCCTTCGGCCTCAGCCCCTCTGCTGGTTTGAGATGAAATGAGAAGGTCATTTATGTATACGAAGGGCTAGGCCTTCGGCCTTGTCACTCTCTCTGCTCACGAGATGGAGCTCGACCTTCGGCCAAGCACAAGTTGTCAGTCGTGTTTTTTATTTTTTAATAATTAGCTTGTTATGACATTATTCTTAATTTCATAATTCACACATTTAATCCGAATCTGTGCTGGAAAGAGTGGCGATTTATTTTATTTGGGTTTTCTTACCGATTACTCCACCAGTACTCTTGTGAACAGACTTTCGTCGGTCCGCAGAATGTTTGCTGTTCGATTGTCCAACAGTCAGCGACAAAATAACATTCGTGCGGCGTAGTCTCGTTGGACTTGGGAGTAGGTCTTGGACTTTGCGAAAATGAAAAGGGTTCACTTTTAAAAAGTCTCCACACAGTCACATGGCTAACATGATAATATCGTCCTGCTTCTCGGGTACTGGCATGGGGCTCTCTTTCAAAAAATTACGCTGCCTCAAGCTTGAGCGTGGCAGCAAGCATCACCGTAAACATGATGATGGCTCGGGGTAAGCTGTTACCACTTATGGCGTTCCACGTTGGAATACGCTTTCGTCATTTTCGCGACACGCAACTACACGACACGGAGCGAGGGAAATCACGTCCGCCTCTGACAGCGATTTCATGCGAAACAACTGCGCGTAGGACGCGCGTGCGGCGTGCGGCGGCGGCGGCATGACAAAGAAAGTAGTGGGGCGTTTTTTATTGCTTTTTGCCGAGCGGACTAGTGATGTGCAAGTGTTTCGATTATAAGTGGTGCGCGTAACACGTTGTCGATAAAATATTTTTTTATTAATTAAAAAACAAAATTTTAGGTACTGATTTTTTTATTGATTTGTGTTCAGAATCAGCAATATAGTTACCTCTGTAAATATTGCAAGAATGCAAAGTAACACCCTGTATGATGATATCTATAACAGTTATCGCAATAAAGATATGTTGAGGCAGAATGTCCAATTCGCAAAATGTCCAATTTGCTTAATGTATATTTTACAAATTTGACATTCTGCGAACTGACATTTTGGACATTTTGCGAATTGGACATTTTGCGAATTGGACATTTTGCGAATTGGACCTTCTGCGAAATCCATACTTATATCACAGCCTACCTATATGATTCATACAGTCGGTCATCGAAAGCCCCTATTTGCTAATTGGACATTTTGTGAATTGGACATTTTGCGAATTGGACCTTTTGCGAAATCCATACTTATATCACAGCTTACCTATATGATTCATACAGTCGGTCGTCGAAAGCCCCTATTTGCTTAGAAAATCGCAGACATACAAGATACTGTAGCGTTACACCGCTACAAAGTCAAGTCTATTTTAGTTTGTGATTCTATTTCTACGCAAACTTTTTTCTTTGTTCTTTCTTTATGATAAGGTTTTTGAAATTGAAATTCTGGTGGTTCGATTTTTTGGCAGACTGTCAATTGGGTGAAAAAATGGAGATTTTTTAGAGAGTTGATTTTTCTTTTTGATGTTTTTATCTCAATTTCTTTTCTTTGTACTATATCGATTCAGAATTAAATCTTTAAGGCCCTCCCCTACGCCAATAACCTTGAGCGTTCGAACTTATTTTCACCCCACCCTACTTCCTCACACCCCTGAATATTACGATTTTTATAAATTATAAAAGCGCCACCTTTCAATGTATATCTGTACTACGATACTAATAAAATTCATAGAGCCTAAAAACGACATCTTACGGATATTTGTTGTACTACGATAAACTACAGTAAGCATGTGACAACGACAACTCGTCGAACTACGACGTGACGATACTAATTTATAGACCAGGAGCGCAGGTTCAATAACCTTAATTTAAATAAAACCATGACCTTTATTAAAAAAAAAATTTTTTTAATCATTTTACTTATAATTAATAAAAAGGTTTACAGTAATTTGGATGAGAAAAACTTGTACAAGATCAATATTTGATTAAAACATGCCTAGAAAATAAACAAAATCTATAAAAAAACAGAAACGGACAGACATACAGACGGACAGGCGGTGGAGTCTTAGAATAGATAGCGTTACGGTGAAGTATGGTTCGCGAAGTCTATTGTGGTTCAAAGAACCACTAGTTTTATATAATCTTTATTTTTTTTTTCAATTAAATACAAAGTTACATAAAAAAAGTTAGTACAAGTTGTACAGTCAAAAGCAGGTCCACCGCTAGGTGTTTGTGCGTGCATAGCATATTTCATCTAAATCCATCCAGTTATTTTTGTGTGAAAGAGTAAAATACATACATGTATATTATTATTGTAGGAAGTAGGATAGAAGAAAGTAGGATTCATCTTTTATATTATTTAGAAGCCACAATACATAGATCATATTTTATGTATATCTTGCAGCGCAGTCAAAATTACATTACATATATACATGCGTGTAGATACGATAATTAAAACCTCTTTTTTTGGAGGCGGTTAAAAAGTTATGCAAAAGTTCATTAGCACCTCAAAGTCTTCTTCATTTTCTTGACGCTCCAAAGTAGACGTTGACTCTTCACTAGCCAAAATTTTAGATACTTCTGGACCGATTACATTTTGCTGTGATTTTAATTTGTCACTGCTAACGCTACTGAAAAAACAAATTTGTTAGTACTTCGTAAAGAAGGCTCCCTGCAAAGGTATTTATAGAAATATCTACACAGACAGACAGTGTGATCAATGATAGATAAGGTTTTAGTTTGCGTTAGAGTTGAGCCAAGTGTACTATGAGGTGTGTGTATATTCTTTGAGCACCGTTTCGTTTAGATACCTACATAAATATTGCAAGCCAATTTAATTCTTATAGCTCTTGGCATACGATTCATATTACACAAAACAAAAACATGTGCGTTATCACCGTTCGCTCGCGAATAGGTACCTACTGATTTTATGGATTTACCACTGCGCATGGTTGTCGCGCGTAAGTATGTTTTCGATACCTATACGCGGAGTGACACCCTGGCAGGACTCGAACCTGTGTTGAATTTAGTTTGAAATGGACTCAATGAACAGATATTACTGATTTTGATTGTAGAGATAAGCTGGCCATTGACGATCAGTTTTTCGCGTAAAACTAGACGTAAAACTGTGGCATCACTCCAAAATTTGATCGTGAGTGTAAAATCATCACTCCAGAGTTTTAACTGACGACGCGCCACGGAAATTTTCCGTGACTACCATAAAACCAACGGCGCATCGCGCCAAACTGCCCGTGAGTGTGTGATCGTCATTCCAAGTCGTCAGTTCGCTCGCATCGCCCGCGGTGATTGAGCGTGTTTCTGGAATGATGACTCCTAGACGCTGTGGAGATATTGCAGTTGGAAATTTTAATTCTTCGTAACTCATTCCCAATGCTAATTAACGAAGAGTGGTAGTCAATCTCTCATGAGGGCTAATAGCTTCTCTCTTAATAGTATCCTGTTTAGCAATATATTGTGGAGTTATATATTTCAAAAGCTTGAAATATGTCGTTTCGTCCATCCTTAAATTATTTTGTCCAGTCATTTGGTTCTAGCGATAACTCAATTAACAAATTGACGTGATTGAATTGATTCCTTTTCACACGACTGACCAAAAAGGAGTGTTATGTTTTCAGGGTTCATGTATGTATGTAAGTTTCTTTATTCCACCATAAGTCCTACACGGCTTAACAGATTTTGATGTGAGATATTTTTAGATTTCTTGCAGCCCTCAGAGTGCCACAGGCTATGTGAGTCAGTGTGACCGTATTAAAATTTTACAAAATACCAAAAAATTGTCCGGTCAATACTAATAAATACTAAAAAGCAAAATTCAAATAGGTATACCAAAAATTGTACTAACATTTTTTTCAGAAATATGCTACGCAAAATAAGTACTCATTTCAATAACAAATCCGAATAAACGTTTTAATTTAATTTTATTTTTTAATAATTAGCTTGTTTAAGCCCATAATAGGTCACCCCTTCAGCCCGGCCGATCGAAAACTGAAGAGCCGGATTTACGCCAGTGAATGGGGAATTCTAGTAGGCCTAAAACCATTTGGAGTGATGCCACAGTTTTACGTCTAGTTTTACGCGAAAACTGATCGTCAATGGCCAGCTATAGAGTAGAGATTGTACTTACTTTTTTGGAGTAAGCTCAGATTTTTTATTTTTGTCCAGATTTATTACATTTTCATCTATTTCTTCCAAACAAAGTTTCTTTTTCTTCCTAAAAAAACAATACACTTATATAATATCAATAATTAATTATCAATAAAAAAAGGAAAAAAAAACCAATGCCTGCCGCGGGACTCGAACCTGTGACGATAGAATGATACTGATTCGAAGAACAGGCAGAAACCAACCACACCAAACAGTACTATGTTAGAGCTGACAAATTAGTGATATATATTTGATGCGGTAGGTAAGTAAAACATAATAAATTGTGCATAATAAAGATCACAAATATAATTGCAAAATAAATTTTAATAATGATGTAGTGTTACTTACGCTGCTTCTTGACATTTTCGTATTTTTTCTAAATAAAATCGCTTCCTTTTTGTGGGTCTAGGCATTTTGGTAAATATTTACAGAATTCAGGCACAAAAATTGTTCTATAACTATTTTTCACACTACGATAATATTAAAGCTAAATACGTCCTTTCGTAGAAAGAAAAATAATCACAAAAAACATTGAATTCACCAAGGGTCTTATCAAAAATATGCACATACAAGCTAATTATTAAACAAGCTAATTATTAAAAAATAAAAAACACGACTGACAACTTGTGCTTGGCCGAAGGTCGAGCTCCATCTCGTGAGCAGAGAGAGTGACAAGGCCGAAGGCCTAGCCCTTCGTATACATAAATGACCTTCTCATTTCATCTCAAACCAGCAGAGGGGCTGAGGCCGAAGGCCTGATGGGTGAGCTGCGTACATGAAGCCGCGAGGTGAGGCTAAAGCACCTAGCGTGCTGTGCAGGACAATTTTACTTTTGCAGTTTCGAGTATGTTAAAGAAAAGTTTAAGAGGTAAGTAAAAAGTCATCAACGTAGAAGAGTTGTCGGTTTAGACTAGGTGAAGAGCCGAAAGACTATTTTCGCTTTAGCTCTTTGCTATGAAGCTGCAACTCTGCCTTCGGTCTCGCTTGCACCGGCTGGAGGCGGGCCCCAGCCTTCGGACTCGCTACGCCCTCTCGGCTTCTCATACACGGAACTCGGCCATCAGCCTCGCGGGCCAAGGCGAATCGGCCTTCGGACTCAGTATCTCGGTTGATTATTGGTGCTTTAAGATGAAATCGGAAGATCGTCCATGTATACGAAGGACTCTGCCTACGGCCTCGCCCCCTTTATGCTCACGAGATCCGTCTCGTGATTATGCTCTGGCAACGGCCTTCGGCCCAGCCTGGACGCAGCTCGGGTGGTTGTGTGCCCCTGGTGTACTGGAGGTTTGAGATGAAATATAAAAGTCGTCCTTGTATACAGAGGGCTCGACTTTAGGCTAAAGCCTCGTCTTGCACTTTATTCTCGAAACGGCAGCGCGGCTGGGGAAGGGAAGCTAAGCCTTCGATTTAAACACAGCTGCAGCAGCATCGGGAACGGTACCAAAATAGACCTGAAAGTAGACCTGGGGTACTGCCTGCGGAGAGTACCTATAATATATAGGCGGGGGAGGTGCTCAAAATATACCAACCAAAGTGACCTGAGCTGGGATTACCGCCCGCGGAAACTAAGATAGATAATAGATAAGGAGCGGGGGGGGGGGTGCTCGACCAAATATTACAATGGCCCCTGGGCGACGACCACAGCCAGTCATAGCTGACGTTAATAGCCGTTTGAATCATAAGGTCATCCATGTATACGAAAGACTCGGCCTTCGGCCTGTCCTGGACGCAGCTCGGGCTGTGGCCTTGATTGCGCGGCCGGGGTGGGGGGTCCTTGGTTTACTGGAGGTTTGAGATGAAATATAAAAGTCATCCATGTATACAAAGGGCTCGGCCTTAGGCCTCGTCCTGCACTTTGTTCACGAGACGATGCGGCTGGAGAAGGAAAGCATCCTTCAATTTAAACGCAGATGCAGCAGCACCGGGAACGGTACCAAAATAGACCTGAAAGTAGACCTGGGGTACTGCCTGCGGAGAGTACCTATAATATATAGGCGGGGGAGGTGCTCGACCGAATGACATAGAGAACCCTGGCGTCGACCACAGCCGGTGGTAGTTTAGACGAAGCTTTGAACTGTTGCCTTATGGGCGCAAGGCGCGCCAAAGTGGATCTGGGGTACTGCCTACGTAAACTAGAATCGTATAATCGACGGGGGGCGAGCCATTATAGGAGACCCTCGGCCACTCGACGTTAAGAGCCGTTTGAAATGAAATCATAAGGTCATCCATGTATACGAAAGACTCGGCCTTCGGCCTGGCCTGAACGCAGCTCCAGGGCTGCCAGCCACGCAAGAGAGGCCGAAGGCCGAGCTCGGGCTTGTGAGCAAAGAGCGGGGCGAGGCCGAAGGCCGGACTCTCTGTGTACATTGACGATCTAACGGTGTTGATCTTACTATCTATTTTATTTATACAACTAAAAGTACATACAAACATATAAGTTATATATATTTTTGAAATTGCCTTTCAAAGCCCTTCAATTTGATACTACACTCGATAAGATTGATCAAATTTATTTTTTTCGGTCAGCTGTTTATCGCGTATATAATCCGCCATTTTGTTTTTATGATGACGTCACATAGCCTATGTCACTCGGGCGAATGCAAGGAATCCAACAACACCTCTTACATCAAAATCTGTTAAGCCGTTCAGGACTTATGGTGGAATAAAGAAACTTACATACATACATACATACATACATACATACATACATGAACCCTGAAAACATAACACTCCTTTTTTGGTCAGTCGTGTAAAAATGAACATGGACAAGACGAAAATCATGTCTAACAGCCGTGTCGCACCCACTCCTCTAAAGGTTGGAGACTCTACACTCGAAGTTGTTGACAATTATGTATACCTGGGACAAACAGTTCAGTTAGGTAAGTCCAACTTCGAGAAAGAGGTCAATCGTCGAATCCAACTCGGCTGGGCAGCGTTCGGGAAGCTTCGCGATATCTTCTCGTCCAAAATACCGCAGTGTCTCAAGACTAAGGTCTTTGACCAGTGTGTGTTGCCAGTAATGACATACGGAACAGAGACGTGGTCGCTTACTATGGGCCTCATAAGGAGGCTCAAGGTCACCCAAAGGGCGATGGAGCGCGCTATGCTCGGAGTTTCCCTGCGTGATCGAATCAGAAATGAGGAGATCCGTAGGAGAACTAAAGTAACCGACATAGCCCGCAGAATCGCCAATCTTAAGTGGCAGTGGGCGGGGCACATAGCTCGTAGAACAGATAGCCGTTGGGGCAGAAAAGTTCTCGAGTGGCGACCACGAACCGGAAAACGTAGTGTTGGCAGGCCTCCCACTCGGTGGACCGATGACCTGGTGAAGGTCGCGGGACGCGCATGGATGCGGGCAGCGCAGGACCGGTCGTTGTGGAAATCCTTGGGGGAGGCCTTTGTCCAGCAGTGGACGTCTTTCGGCTGAGAGAGAGAGAGAGAAAAAATATCACTAACACAAACATATACAAGCTAATTATTAAAAAATAAAAACACGACTGACAACTTGTGCTTGGCCGAAGGTCGAGCTCCATCTCGTGAGCAGAGAGAGTGACAAGGCCGAAGGCCTAGCCCTTCGTATACATAAATGACCTTCTCATTTCATCTCAAACCAGCAGAGGGGCTGAGGCCGAAGGCCTGATGGGTGAGCTGCGTACATAAAGCCGAGAGGCGAGGCGAGGCTAAAGCACCTAGCGTGCTGTGCAGGACAATTTTACTTTTGCAGTTTCGAGTATGTTAAAGAAAAGTTTAAGAGGTAAGTAAAAAGTCATCAACGTAGAAGAGTTGTCGGTTTAGACTAGGTGAAGAGCCGAAAGACTATTTTCGCTTTAGCTCTTTGCTATGAAGCTGCAACTCTGCCTTCGGTCTCGCTTGCACCGGCTGGAGGCGGGCCCCAGCCTTCGGACTCGCTACGCATCTCGGCTTCTCATACACGGAACTCGGCCATCGGCCTCGCGGGCCAAGGCGAATCGGCCTTCGGACTCAGTATCTCGGTTGAATATTGGGGCTTTAAGATGAAATCGGAAGATCGTCCATGTATACGAAGGACTCTGCCTACGGCCTCGCCCTCCTTTATGCTCACGAGATCCGTCTCGTGATTATGCTCTGGCACGGCCTTCGGCCCAGCCTGGACGCAGCTCGGGTGGTTGTGTGCCCCTGGTGTACTGGAGGTTTGAGATGAAATATAAAAGTCGTCCTTGTATACAGAGGGCTCGACTTTAGGCTAAAGCCTCGTCTTGCACTTTATTCTCGAAACGGCAGCGCGGCTGGGGGAAGGGAAGCTAAGCCTTCGATTTAAACACAGCTGCAGCAGCATCGGGAACGGTACCAAAATAGACCTGAAAGTAGACCTGGGGTACTGCCTGCGGAGAGTACCTATATACGAAAGACTCGGCCTTCGGCCTGTCCTGGACGCAGCTCGGGCTGTGGCCTTGATTGCGCGGCCGGGGTGGGGGGGGTCCTTGGTTTACTGGAGGTTTGAGATGAAATATAAAAGTCATCCATGTATACAAAGGGCTCGGCCTTAGGCCTCGTCCTGCACTTTGTTCACGAGACGATGCGGCTGGAGAAGGAAAGCATCCTTCAATTTAAACGCAGATGCAGCAGCACCGGGAACGGTACCAAAATAGACCTGAAAGTAGACCTGGGGTACTGCCTGCGGAGAGTACCTATAATATATAGGCGGGGGAGGTGCTCGACCGAATGACATAGAGAACCCTGGCGTCGACCACAGCCGGTGGTAGTTTAGACGAAGCTTTGAACTGTTGCCTTATGGGCGCAAGGCGCGCCAAAGTGGATCTGGGGTACTGCCTACGTAAACTAGAATCGTATAATCGACGGGGGGCGAGCCATTATAGGAGACCCTCGGCCACTCGACGTTAAGAGCCGTTTGAAATGAAATCATAAGGTCATCCATGTATACGAAAGACTCGGCCTTCGGCCTGGCCTGAACGCAGCTCCAGGGCTGCCAGCCACGCAAGAGAGGCCGAAGGCCGAGCTCGGGCTTGTGAGCAAAGAGCGGGGCGAGGCCGAAGGCCGGACTCTCTGTGTACATTGACGATCTAACGGTGTTGATCTTACTATCTATTTTATTTATACAACTAAAAGTACATACAAACATATAAGTTATATATATTTTTGAAATTGCCTTTCAAAGCCCTTCAATTTGATACTACACTCGATAAGATTGATCAAATTTATTTTTTTCGGTCAGCTGTTTATCGCGTATATAATCCGCCATTTTGTTTTTATGATGACGTCACATAGCCTATGTCACTCGGGCGAATGCAAGGAATCCAACAACACCTCTTACATCAAAATCTGTTAAGCCGTTCAGGACTTATGGTGGAATAAAGAAACTTACATACATACATACATACATGAACGCTGAAAACATAACACTCCTTTTTTGGTCAGTCGTGTAAAAAGAAGCAGAAATCACAATGCGTGTCCTGTCACAATGTTATTAAAATTACAAACAATATGTGTCCTGTCACTAAAAAGCACTCTCAAACATAATAATAATTAAAAACAACTAAAAAATATAACGAAAGGTGCGTGTCGCGTTCGCGCGTGCGGCAACAAGAAGCACAGCCTCCTCGTGCCAAGGCTGTCAGCCGTCTGCCGCCCGACCCCAGTGTGACCGTTTTAAAATTTGACAAAATACCAAAACATAGTGCTGTCAGTACTAAAATATACTAAAAAGCAAAATTCAAAAATACCAAAATTGTACTAACTTTTTTTCAGAAATATGCTACATATTATGTAGTACATAAAACACACATTTCAATAAAAAATCCGAATAATCTTTGCAAAATTTTACCGGACGAGCAAAAAAAAAAAAAGGACGCGTACGCAGGGTTGCCAGATTGGGTATTTTTTTCGGCAATTCTGGTATAAATTGGTCATTTTTTTCGCAATTCTGGTAAAATTTGACTCTTGGAGAAATTTTGGAGAAATGTTTGGAGAAAAATAAATTTCGTGGAGAATTTTGGGTATTTTTTTTTTTGGTTTGGGACGCTTCCTTTTTTATTGTAATGAAACGAACATGCATCTTACAAACGTGCAGGGCGTTTAATTTAACAATCGTTTTCGAACGTAGGCTATCTGTGTAGGTTTTCAAACGTTCAAATAATATTTATTCGTAATTCAATCTTGTTGTCGAAAAAAAAAAAAGCTCATCAGCCGTTAGGAACACGGGCAAAAAACCGGTTTGGAGAAATATAATTTCAATTTTGGGGAGAAATAGAAAATTCCATCTGGCAGCGTATTGCCATAATGTGTACTATCACAGATAGGGAGTGCTCTGTGATCGCACGCAATATGCTCTCGTACTTATAGAGCATACTGCTTACCAGTACAGAGCAACTCTGTAATATAATACAGTTTGCTCTAATTTATAAGAGCGAAATATATACGAGCACAGACAATTTTGGCTGCAGTGGTATGTAGAATGGCATGCTTCGTTATGAGCAAAATACATGCGAGTGCAGAGCAGACTCATTCTGTCTCTTTCGCACCAAGGATAGTTTGGTACATTCTTTGCATTCTTCGCACTCTGGCAGTGGCCTTGGCCTAATTGAACGAGTTCGCACGCGTCCGTCAAATTAAAACAAAGTATTTGTTATTGTAATTTCAAGTAAATACTTTACGCACATAGATTAAATTATGCATGAATACAAGTTATAATATAATAAAGGAACCTTTTTTGTTAAATTCACGCGGATGAAGTCGCGGGTACAGCTAGTAATATTATAAAGAGAAAAGGTTTGTTTGTTTGTTATGAATAGGGCCCGAAATTACTAGACCGATTTTGTAATTCTTTCACTGTTGGGTAGCTACACTATCCCTTAGTGACATAGGTTATGTATGTACTACGGGCGGAGCTGGGCAGGCTTGCTAGTTTATAATATTAGTGGGATCGTTACTTTTGGAAAAAACCTTTCATACACGATAATTTAGCCAATTTAGATTATGATTATGTTAATGTAGCTACTTAGAATAACACGTTCGCATTTTGTGTTATAAATATGCGAAAACTTTATACTTTTATACAGACTGTTCTGTATTCGTACGTAGTTTGCTTTAGAATATTTCTTATTATAATGAGCACAATGTAGTAGAGTACAGACTATGGGTGTCTGTACTGGTACACAGAATGGCATATACGCATGCGAGCAAACTGTATACTTATACAGACTGCTCTGTGTACGTACGCAGTTTGCTCATGAATATTTGTTATTTTAATGAGCACAAAGTGATCGAGCACAGAGTATGGGTGTCTGTACTGGTATACAGTTTGGCAATACGCCATCTGGCAACCCTGCGCGTACGGTACAATTGTGCGCAGGTGCAAAAGAAGGAAGCGTACGGGTAGTGATGTGTTTCAAGGAAAAAGGAGAAACTATCTTGGAAATATTCACGAGAACGGAAAAATTTCTTAAAAACCCGAGGAATTCCGAAATTTTCAACGGAAGAAATTTTCGGGAGGAGGGAGAGAGGGGTTTTTACGTGAAAACACGCGAAAATACCAAAAAAAAAAACCAAAATAGACAAAATAATTAAAATTCTACCAATATTATACTAAAATTTGGTTAAGTACTAAAATTATACTAACATCATTCTGAGATGCCCCAATTATACTAAATTAGTACTGAAAATACCAAAAACGGTCACACTGCCCGACCCCCGCTAGGTCACCCGCTAACCTTTTTACTAAAACCATTTATTTTTGAAAAACTACGCATTTGAACGAAATTTTCAAAGAACAGTTTTAAAGTAAAGATGATTCACTATTTTTTGAGAATAAGTACATAGCCATATATCGTAAACTTAGGAAACTATAGGCATGTTTAGCGCAAAATAGACGTTTACAATTTTACTGTTTCTTCATAAACTATGACGTTTACAATAATTTTGACAAACAAAAATGAAGATGAATAAGTGATGAACTACATATATATTTTTTTTATTTTTATGTTAAGTTTAAGGAAAGCTATAAGCAATCAAATACACGACGTTAGCGTATGGGACGGCCTTAATGTGCTTTTATTATTCTTAACATACAAGTATCGATCTCTAGCAATGAAGTTTATGGTAAAAAACTTCAGGGTGGGGAATGCACAATAGAGGCTTTCCCAACGACATCTATTTTGGATATCAAATGACAGATTTCTTCACATCTGAAGATGCCAATTGAAGATCAAAAGTTGCTATTATTGGGAAGAACATTAGCTGACGATCAGCCCGTTCAGGGGTATCCTATTAAAGATGGCACGAAGTTGAATCTAGTTGTCAAAAAAAAAACAGGAGGATATGAAGTGGCACTGAAATATTTCATGTAGATATGTATTGTATGGACTGTTTATTAGAAGAGAGTGGGCAAAGTCGGCCTGCACCTGAGAATGAGTCACAGAACGACGAAATGTTTAGTTTGTAACCGTGGCGCCTGTGGTTCTTTGACTTTTTAAACATATTGTGATAACTTTTTCCTCTAAATTCTAAAGGCCCCCCTTTTGTCGGGATAATTTTTGTTGCGGTTTTGATTTGGAATTTTTATACATCATTTTCATCCATTTCTTTCACTCATTTAATTTTCTTTTTAAAATAACAAGCAAATTCATGTATTTCTTATTTTACCTGTTAATATTCCTTTCCTGTTGTTAATTTTCCTTTCTTTTATTTTTATTTTTATTTCTTTAGTGTGTCCGGATAATTTTTTGTTAAAGGACATTGGTCAATTTTTTTTTTTTAGTTCAAAAAATTATACTCGTGTTTTAAGCAGTGATTCTTTTATTTTGAAACCCAAGTTTCACTGCAAAAGTTACTCACTAGCCGCGCCCCGGGGCTTCGCTCTCGTAGGAATTTCGGGATGAAAAGTACTATGTGCTATTCCCGGTAGTTTTCTATCTGTATACCAAATTTCATCGAAATCCGTCCAGTAGATTTTGCGTGATTGAGTAACAAACATCCTCACAAATTTACATCCAAACTTTCGCATTTATAATATTAGTAGAAAGTAGGATTTACATACGAACATTGTAAGTTAAATAAAATCTTGTATCGAGTAATATTTCTTAGTTGTTTTAGACAAAATATAGATTGTTTATTAATAACATAAAATACTGGGTGCAAAAAACCAGAGAACGCAACACTTGGAGAGCTTTGGGGGAGGCCTACGCCAAGGAGGCGACTACTACCTACGAATCTATCTAATTCAATGAATTATATAATAAGTTTGACCTCAATATATATATAATGATAAATTAATATGTAATAAATTAATAATCATAATTAATACTTTAAATAAATAATAAAAAATGGAATATATATACATAAATTTAAATATTTAATATTTTTTATGACACTAAACGTAAAGAAATTAAATTTGAACATTGAATATAATATTTTATTAGAAAAAATGTAATGTATGAGTGTGACATTTGCTGTACAAAATTTTTTTAAGGTAGTAGAATAAATGGCTTTTTTATTTTATTTATTAATAACATAAAACATTATAGCTCCTGCCCAACATGCATCGGACGAAGCAATGGATACTCCGACAAGGGATGTTGATGAAGATCTTACAACTGTGACTGGTGCTGTGGCTCATCAGCGAACTATTGTTACTTCTGCAGAAACAAGTATTGTTAGAACAAGAGGTACATCTTAAACAACTCTTAAAATAAATTCAGAAATTTCTCAAAACAAATTCAAACCTCAATAGGAAATTTATTATCTTGATATTTCAGTTTTAAGATGTAAAATAAAAATGAAATATAATTTCTCCTTCTTTCGTGAAAGCATTTTGTTTTTCCAAATAAAATACTTTCTAATTCTTTTGTATACCTACTTCCTTCCTCCTTGTCTCAGTGCCCCCGCAGTGCATCTTGTCCTCGCAATCTCTCGCGCGCCATGTCCTTGTGTCCCCGGCGTCTCGCTCGCCAGTATCCGCTGCAGCTCACCTCCAGACTCCACAGGGTCTCGAACATTCTTTTTTATAATATTAAGAAAAAATCATCAAGTATATTTTTTATCAGATTGCAAATTAATTTGAATGGAGTAGGTAAACTAAATGTTTAACGCTGGATGAAATTAATTTAATTTCCTTCCTTGTTTTGTGTTATCTATACATATAATAAAACAGTAAAAATATTTTGTCTGTACATTTAATATTTTTGACTGAAATGGATAGAGGGAGACCTAAAAAAGAACAATAGAAAGCAAAAAATTTTTTTTGGAATTTCTTGTCTGTCTGTCTGTCTGTCTGTCTGTCTGTCTGTCTGTCTGTCTGTCTGTCTGTCTGTATGTATGTACGCGTTTCACGCAAAAACTACTGGACGGATTTGAATGAAACTTTTTTTGTTGTATAGCTATTAAGCCTGGGCAACATATAGGCTATAATTTATTTTGAAAACTGGAACACCTGATGAAGAACCATAACGGAACAGTTAAACTATAAGTAATATGGAAATGGTGCCTTAACAAAAATCGTTCAACCTGATGAGCATTTTCTGCCGACGTATAAAAATTGAAGATCTGGAACATCTGATGAAAAGCTCCAAGAGACCAGCTACACTATAACATATATGGAAATGGCGCCTTAGCAAAAATCGTTCAACCTGATGAGCATTTTTCTGCTGACGTATAAAAATTGAAGATCTGGAACATCTGATGAAAAGCTCCAAGAGAGATTTTTCATCTAAGCGAAACTCACGCGGGCGAAGCCGCGGGCGACAGCTAGTTCTTCATACGTGTCTTAAATAGTAAACAAATATGGCCGACTTCTATGAACAATGAATGAATGAACGTCAAAGACAAGATATACTGATATTGTGGTAGTAGGCATGTATTTAACCTATGTTTTACAATAGACATTTGAATTTGCATATGAACTACTAGCTCGCCCCGGGGCTTCGCTCCAGTGGGAATTTCGGGATAATAAGTACCCTATGTGCTATTTCCAGTATTTTTCTATAAGGATACCAAATTTTTATCGAAATCCGTCCAGTAGATTTTGCGTGATTGAATAACAAACATCCTACAAAATCACAAACTCACATCCAAACTTTCGCATTTATAATATTAGTAGGGTGTGGCTTATCTTGGCTCTAATGAATATTGCACGCAAAGAGAAGACATACTGAGACTACGTAGTAGGCATGTATTTAACCTATGTTTTACTAGACATTAGAATTTGCATATGAACAATTTGAAGTGAATGATTGAATTAACAACCATAAATCACCAACCTAATGATCGAAAACCGACCTAATGTACCAAATGAACGCAATAAAGAAATTGAGAATCAAATGTGCAATCGGTCGTGTAAAAATAAAAGTATATCCGAATAGAATCTAAACTTGGGTCGGGCTTTAGCAACTTCACTCTGGTCTCTTGGACAAATGTATACGTAGTGAAGTTAGTTTCGAATAGTTTGAAATGGTTTTGAATGACAAGCTGACAACTTAACAAAAATCGATAGAATTTAAATCGCATAGTAATATATAGTACTGACCTTGAATCTCGAGTCGAGCCTCGCGATTTCGCCTTGTAAAACATCTGGAATATCCATCACGGGTTCTTCGTGCTTTGGCATTTTCAGAGGCGGCGGGAGATTCCTACAATATTCCTCAATTTTATAAAAAGAAAGGCAAAATGGGGTTAACACATTTTGACATTGACATTATACAGTCTTTAAAGCATGACAAGTACACTTAATAAAAAAATATCTGTGCAGGGTGGCTTGATGTGCAGTTGGCTGTACAATAATTTAGTGCGTAACTGCGTTTCTATTTCTATTTGTTGCATTGGAACATGAATTCGTTCGTATTATTATAGCATATATTTTATTAATTTTTGATATATTTATACACATAGATGTTTATGATTAGGTATATAATATACACATATATTTTACTTACACTACTGCTATTTCTCTACATAACAATAAGAGTACCTAATTAATTGTTCCTATACCTGTAATGTTAAAAAGGCGTAAGTTATATGGTTTTTTTTCTGTGAACAACTTTTTGGCCGGATATGTACCTAGTCTAAATTAAGTTAATTTGTAAAATATTTAAGAAAAGCTGTTGTTGTTTGAATAAATAAAAATGAAATTTGTGCAGCAAGGCAACGGATGGTTTGTTCACTGCAGAATTGCGTAATGGATACAATAAAAATGTGAAAGTGAGTTTGTTGATCCTTCTTTCACGTCTACTGTAAAGATGTCGGTTTTCATTTCTCGGTTCTAGATTATTTCGTGTACAAGAGAAAAAATGCCTAAATTGGCGGCAACTGTTTGACAGGGCTTGCTAACCTGGTTATAATCAAAGAGTATATAATCACTACGTTTTAAGAGTCGGGACTCCCATACAAAAAAATGGACTATGAAACGGGAGCGAAACAGGGCCGCCAATATGAAGGCCACAAATGCTTAACATTGTGCCAACATCAAGAAAAATAGGGATGTGGTACATCACACTTATTATCGACTTATCGGTATTAGTATTTATCGACCGTTTATCGTAGGTAGGTAGGTAGGTCGATATCAGCATTTGCCGACCGTAGGTAGTAGGTAGGTGATCTAATAGTGACCCACGCCCACAGTTTTATTTTGGGAGGAATTAATGAACACCAGTTTTATGTCTTTCAAAGTATATTTCTTTTACATGTTTTTATAGACGAAAAAATGACAATTCCTTAACTCCAGGCTGTGCTCCAGGTTAGAAGTTCTGCAACACAAAAAAAACATAACTATTAAATAGTTAAAAACCTTTTTCCGTTATGAGTACTGGTTATTTTTCTTGTACTTTTTTCGGTCGAAGCCGCGGGCAAAAGCTAGTACTATCTATGTGTATATAATATTTCATTGTTGATTATGTTTCAGGACAGTGCAAGAAAGCTAAATCCAAAGTTATTGCAGAGAAACTGAAGTCAAACTGGAGAGGCAGCACCACGACTAGTAGCGCTGGCCACGTGATGAGATGTACCACGCTAGGTGGCACGCTGTGCTGCTACACTATCACCGCAAAAAATAACGTTGCAGAAACTCTGGCGCTGCCGGACCGCCTGGGACGAGCCGGTCCCTGAAGACATCGCAGCGGACTTCGACGACTGGCTAGCTGGACTGCAGGCCATCAGCTGCCTGTACCCCGGAGCTACCACGAAGGGAATGAAGTACTCGCAGAGAACTCCACATTAGCGTTACAGCAATAGTGTTGACTACCGATAGTATTGACACTTATATTTAAACAAACAATCGATATCTTGTAAAAATTCAATAGTATTGTAATTCAATAGGTTCAATACTATCGATAGTTTTGGGTATCATCAATAGTATTGCAAACTATTGGCTATCGATAGTATGACTATTTTTCAAGGTCAAACTATAGATAGTCCTGTAATGCTACTCCACACCACATGTTCTGCGACGCCAGCGACCACAGCGGCCTACTGGAGGCTGCAGCTGAGGACCAGCGAAGTCAGAACATTGTAGGTAGCGGCGCCAGCAAAGGTGGCACAAACGGTGTTGCGTTTAGAGCTGCAAGCGGCGCGGATTGAAGCGAGACTGGAAGACGAGCGAGGGAGACCATAGAGTGCAAGGAAACACGTGCTACTGGAGCGACTCGCAGACAGCGCTCCACTGGCTGCGCAACGGGAGTCGCCGGTACACTTCTTCATTCATCGCGCACAGACTCGGAGAGATCACCGAGACATCGCGAGCTGACTGGCGAGGGCGGCCGACCATCTCAACGTCGACAACATCGCTAGCAGAGGCGGCTACGTGATGGAACGACGACGTGTGGGTCACCGGGCACGAGTTCCTGCGGCGGCCGAAGTCTGAATGGCCGCAGTGGGACGCCGGCCGCGATGACGTCACACAAGGGCGGCTACGGCCCGAGTTGCTGCGGCGGCCGCAAGCTGAGTGGCCGCAGTGGGACGCCGGCCGCGATGACGTCACACAAGAGGTACACGTCGTCGCAACAAGGGAAGACTCCGTGCTACCCGACATCAGTTCTCAAGCCCCGACCGCCTGATCAGGCCACCGCACTAGTCCTGTCCCGGGACCGGACCGCTACGTTGGGCCAGGAGCACGTCACAAGAGCGACCCAGCTCTGGCTACGAAGACTCGTTCCAACACGAGATAGAAGAACTGAACGTGCCACGATCCAGCCCGCTCCTGCTGGAAATGATCGGGCGCGCTAACAAGGCAGACATACTGAGTGGCCGTGACGTCACCAAGCTGCTGCCTGCCAGCTGTGCCCAGCACCCGCTAACAAGGCAGACATACTGAGTGGCCGTGACGTCACCAAGCTGCTGCCTGCCAGCTGTGCCCAGCACCCGCTAACAAGGCAGACATACTGAGTGGCCGTGACGTCACCAAGCTGCTGCCTGCCAGCTGTGCCCAGCACCCGCTAACGAGGCAGACATACTGAGTGGCCGTGACGTCACCAAGCTGCTGCCTGCCAGCTGTGCCCAGCACCCGCTAACGAGGCAGACATACTGAGTGGCCGTGACGTCACCAAGCTGCTGCCTGCCAGCTGTGCCCAGCACCCGCTAACGAGGCAGACATACTGAGTGGCCGTGACGTCACGATCGCAGACTGTTCCCGTGCCTCACCACGCGGCCATCATGGCGCTGAGCCGGAGAGGATGGCCGCCGTCATCTACAGGACGCCGGGACCTACTGCAGGGAGCGGACTCGAGCTACGGAAGGTCACGACTGGCCTCGCTGGAGGGACGGCTGCGAGAGGATGGTGCGCTCGATCGAAACCGCGTTATCCGCTAGAGGCTGCACAAGCGTTTTATATAGCAACATTATTGGAAGCAGTACCGGATATACGGGGGGGAGGGAGCACGGGGGCACGTGCCCCTATTGAGTGTACGTATACTGTGGAGGCAGATCCCCTAACAGTACGTACGGGGGTCGGTGTTAAAACATGCACATTGTGCTCTCAGTTTATTTTTCTATAAGCTATCCTAACTAATATTATGTGAAAGTGAGTTTGTTTGTTACCTCTTTACGCTTTATCTACCTACTAAACCAATCTTCCTGAAATTTCGCATACACATAGTTAGAAGTACGAAGAAGGACATAGGGTACCTTTCATCCTGGGAAATGGCACGGCTTTCGTGGGAAATTCACGCGGGCGAAAGCTAGTTTAATATAAAACAAAAGTAGTTTCCTAGTAAATTTACCTTTTATTATTTTATTTTATTAAGATACATACAGATTAACAATACAGGACCAAAACATCTACATGCTAATGACAGTTATACACACCAATACGTCTTTTACACAGCACTTAGATGTCTACGCGTTATGGAACATCCTTTTGGGACCTCACTGCGCCATCTATCGTATGTATTGTGAACCATCTATCGACTGTTATGAAAGATCCTTGTTGTCGACAAAACACTGGAAGTAGTGTTCGTTCGGTTCCCAACACAAACGGAGTCGCGGGCACAGCTAGTTTTCAAACTATTCAAAGGTTAGCGATGTGAGCTCTAACGTGTCTTGATAAACTTTTAATAGAAGCCCTTTGGGAGACATCTCACTGGAAATGTTTCTTCTTATTGTGAGTTCTCAAGTGACTTAATAAATGATGCTTATGACTAAACCGATGTTGACACACTTCACATTGGAATGGTTTCTCTCCAGTGTGAGTTTTCAAATGTCGTAATAAATTAGACTTTTGATTAAAACGACGATCACAAACATAACATGGGAATGGTTTCTCACCAGTATGAGTTCTCAAATGTTGAAATAAAACATACTTTTGATTAAAACGAAGATCACAAACATCACATTGGAATGGTTTTTCTCCAGTGTGAGTTCTCAAATGTTGTAATAAATGAGACTTTACATTAAAACGACGATCACAAACATCACATTTAAATGGTTTCTCTCCAGTGTGAATTTTCAAATGTTGTAATAAATTAGACTTTTCATTAAAACGACGATCGCAAACATTACATTGAAATGGTTTCTCTCCAGTGTGGGTTCTCAAATGTCTTAATAAAGTAGACTTTCGATTAAAACGATGATCACAAACATTACATTGGAATGGTTTCTCACCAGTATGAGTTCTCAAATGTTGTAATGCGATTAAAACGACGATCACAAACATTACATTGGAATGGTTTCTCTCCAGTGTGAGTTCTCAAATGTTGGAATAATATAAACTTTTGATTAAAAACGATGATCACAAACATCACATTGAAATGGTTTTTCTCCAGTGTGAGTTCTGAAATGTTTTACCAAATTATACTTTTCATTAAATTGACGATCACAAACATCACATTTGAAAGGTTTTTCTCCAGTGTGAGTTCTCAAATGTTGTAATAAATGAGACTTTTCATTAAAACGACTATCACAAACATTACATTGGTATGGTTTCTCTCCAGTGTGAGTCCTATAATGCCTAATCATGTAAGAACGATACTTAAACTGCCGCTGACAAACATCACACTGGTGTGGTCCCTGAGCAGTCCGAGTTGTTGACTCTCGCCGAGACTCAGGCTGTTTCCTGTTGGTCGTACTTCTATCAGCAGCTTGTTTCCGTTTGTCAGCTACCGACATCTGCGCTGAAGCGACACCTGAGAGTAATCATTTTTACCAGTAAGTTGACTGCTATAAGGATTCCCATAATAGAGGAACTGAAACAAGAGGAAATCCTACCTTCCCCAAGCTCTCTCTGCTCTGTCATGTCCATCTCTGTGTTACACGGCAGTGACAGACTGACTGGGTCTTCTTCATCAGAGTCGCTTTCTTTTTCACGAATTTCAGCGGCATCTGCTGGCTGTGAGGGACCTGCACACATGATTCTCATGATGGATCCGCAATAGTGAAAAATTTCCCACATTTGGAACTAGAAGCTGCCATCTCTCAATCAATGTTATCTGTATTAAATTGTGAAGATGAAAGATATCAATGGAAATATAGGTGAATGTTTGAGTATCAGAATAGTGCATACCTTCCTCTGGTTCCTCATATTCAATGTCAGCATTAGCAACATCTGACTCCGGCTCAGTTTTGATTACAACAGGGACTGGTACTTCCGTGTTGTAATATTCAGCTCTGGAGTACTGTAGTGACCCACACAGGCTGACAGCCTCACGGTCCACCAAGGATATTGATTTTTCAGTTATCTGTCAATATACACAAACTTACTGCGTAACAGACTAATAAATACTATAGTAAACCACCGCCCAGTCCGTGAATCGCGCTGTTGCGTGCCCGTGCGCTATAGATAGAGATAGCCACATTCCACATGTCGCTATCTCTCTCTCTCTCGGGAGTTGCGCCCGCCTAACGCGCATGCGTACTGCGTCACCCCAGCGCCAGGCGCTTGCGGCGGCCAGCACAGTCAGTCTGCCGACGACCGGGTTCTCTTAAACACGTCTCGTGGTGTGTCGCTCGCCGCGACCCCCGCGCAATCTTTTCTTAGTTAACTAACTCCTGTCTGCACTAAATGCAAACACGAACTGTTTGTAGGGATTTTTCCGAACTCATTTTCATTATAATTTTATATGTTGTAAAACTGTGTGTGTGATAGTAAAGTTTTCCATAGTTTTACCCTGGGACTTTCATTGATACTCGTAACCCACCTCATATAATGGCGCACAACGTTAGTTTAGTTGCAGTTCAGTTTAGTTTTAGTTAAAAAGTGTTAATAAAGATGCCTATCACAAGAAGTAGGGCCGCGAGTCTCACTCGCAGGGAGGAAGAATCAGAGGAAGTTCAAATTCAAGAATCTAATCCCTCGCCTCGACCGACCACGCCCTCACCGTCGTTCGCATTTTTTCCACAAAATGGCGGCGACGACGCTTCGCCACCTCGCGCCGAAGCAAGTACCACATTTTCTGCCGATAATGTGGCATCAATCATCGCTTCCCTCCAGCAGTCGCAAGCAGATGCGTTCCGCAGCCTCCTGGAGTCGGTGACGAGGGCGAACTCTACCTTCTTGATTCCGCCAGGTGATGCAACCCTGGCGCGCTGCAAGGCAACTTTTTCCGGTCGGCCTAAAGAATCTGTAGAGGCTTTTATAGATGCCGTGGAGGCATATTGTGAATGCTCACAAGTGGCAGACTCAAATATCATGAGAGGCCTTGCATACCTATTCAAAGACGAAGCAGCCACGTGGTGGCAGGGTATCAAGGACACCGTCTCATCGTGGCGGCAAGTTAAAGAAAATTTAATAAGTGCCTACGGGGACCGCCGCCCACCTCACCGTATTTATCTAGAAATATTTTCTACTTCTCAAAATAAGGAAAACACTGATATGTTTGTGACCAGAGTACGTGCTCTCCTAGCGAGATTACCAAAAAGGCGACCTCTCTTTGTCGGCCCAATTGGATATTACGTACGGTCTCATCAACAGCCGCATTCGAGAAAGGCTCCGCAGGGAAGAGTTCGACAGCTTCACCGATTTACTCCATCTAGCACGGATAGTGGAGGACGCGTTCGACGAAGCCCGAAGGCCTAGCGCAGGGTTGAAACCGGCCGCGCCATCTTCCGACGGCGCGAATACGCGCGACCCGGCCTTAACGGCCGCCGTTCCCGCGCGCGCCACGACACGGCAGCAGCCTTCATCATCAGCTCCTGCGCGGCAACCGCCTGCGTCGTCAGCTCCGTCGGCGCCGAGCCGAGACTCCGCCGCTGCGACAAAAAAGCCCCGACCTTCGTGTGTTTACTGTAAGCGTTTCGGACATACAAGGGACCAGTGCCGTAAGTTGTTGACCCCAGGTGAGTCACAAACATCTAATAACTCTGATTCAGTGCCTAAAAGTGTTAACGAAAATACAAGTTTTTATTCTCTCGATAGTGTTCAAAAAGTTCGGTTTCGTCGTGTTTTTCATCGAAAAACTCTCCTAGTGATAAGACTGATAAGATTTGTAAACAAATAGTCAAACACTGTATTAGTAATAATAATAGTCGTAAACGACATGTTCGTAATCAAAGTCAGGTTTCATCATGTTTTTCATCGAAAAATTCTACTAGTGATAACACTGATAACATTTGTAAACAAACTGTCAAATACTGTAATAGTAATAATAATAGTCGTAATCAAAGTCAGGTTTATCGTGTTTTTCATCGAAAAACTCTTCTAGTGATAACATTAGTGATATTGTTACTGATAACATTAGTAAACAAACCGTCAAACACTATTCTAATAATAATATTAGTTGTAAACAAAACTTATCCACAGATAATGTGTGTACTAATAATTTAGTTTTTGCAAACAACTTTCATAGTCCGAGAGTCAGTAACACTTTTTCAGTTCGTCCGAGGGACAGTAACATTTTATCTGACACAAATGTAAATCATCCAAATAATTGTTACAGCCCAAGGGACAGTAGTACTTTTTCAAATAGTCCAAGGGATAGTAGTACTTTTTCAGTTCGTCCGAGGGACAGTAACATTTTTTCTGAAACAAATGTAAATCATCCAAATAATTGTTATAGCCCAAGGGACAGTAGTACTTTTTCAAATAGTCCAAGGGATAGTAGTACTTTTTCAGTTCGTCCGAGGGACAGTAACATTTTTTCCGAAATAAATGTAAATCCTTCAAATAAACTTTATAGTCCAAGGGACAGTAATGTTTTATCAAATTGTGAATTATCATTTGGTGAAAATGTTTATTATGAAGATGTACTTTCTTGTAGAGATGTATGTGCAAGTGGGTGTGACTGTACCTAGCGATTGACATTGTTCTATGTATTAATAAATAAGTTAGAATGTTAGTTCTGTGTTAGTTCTATAGAAATAAATGTAACTCGTCATTTGTTCCGCTTATTTTTTTAACGATTTGCGCCCCGAACTGTCGTCGTCAGCCAGCGATGTACTTTTTTATTACGCGTTGTAGAAATATAAAACTAGTGTCAGCCGTTAGTTCTATGAAAGGTCTCACTATTTGTGTACTTTTATTCAATAAAATCTATAATATTATGTGCAGAGCAACTACGCTCTGCTGCCAGAAAATGTGCGCAGAGCGAATCCGGACAAACGAAGCGGCGGGAAGAATTCTGTACCGGAACTTTACCGGGAAAAAATCTACCGGTAAAATTAAGTACCGGGAAAAAATCTCCACGCGACACCACGCTTGTCCGACTAGAATCTAACTTAAGCTATACGCAGTCTGCTACCACCGTAGCTTATGAAGGGAGCTACAGGGCCCTATATGATAACCTAACCTATAAATTAACTAGAATTGAACACTTACCAAACTAAATCTTCTTTCTCTTCGGATCCAAACTTGAGTGTCTTCGGGAAGGGGAATTCCTAATTACCCTACCTAACCCTTGAGATCTCAATTCCCCATAACAACTAAATAGATTTCTTCCCGTAGTTTCACTCGGGAACAGCCAGATGTGAACAGCCAGCCACGTTTCACCTCTCACAAGAAAAAGTCACAATAACAGAGTTTTTCACAAACACAAATTCAATAGTGATTTAACAAACAGGAAATTCACAATTATCACTCAAACTAAACAACAAGCAAAAGACGCGAGACCGCTCCGCGTATTAAAATCAAACCGATATCGCATGGGACAATGCAATGGCGGACTACACACGACGCATTCCACGCTAGCAGTGTGAAAACCCCGAACGCCCTCTGGCGGCAGCAATGCGAAACGCCTGCGTTTAGTTTTACCCAATATATTACAAACATCCCCCGTCCCGGTCTGAGAAGCAGACCGCTAGCTTACTCTTACGGGAAGGCGGGCGAGAGAGGTCACACCTCTCCTTAAAATCGAACCGTCGACCAACACCTCAGCCACACGCGGAGTGCCATCTCCGCCAAGAATCAAACGTAATATGCGAGCTCGTCGCCAAAGCAATGAGGGCAAATTTGCCTCTTTTAACAATACTAAATCACCCTCCCTGGGAGGCTCAGTCCTGTCTGTCCACTTCACTCTTTGCTGCAGCAAATGCAAATATTCAAGCGACCAGCGACGCCAAAAGTCCTGGCTCATTTGCTGCAACATTTGAAAACGCGACAACCGATATACGCGTTCATCCTTCCACGGGTATTCGGGCAGGGCATTCAACGGCCCTCCCACCAAAAAATGACCAGGGGTGAGAGCTTCCAAGTCATTTGGATCTGGAGATAGCGGACAGAGAGGACGAGAGTTGAGGACCGCCTCAACTTTACAAAACACTGTGGCCAGCTCTTCAAAAGTTAGAGCCGTTTCTCCGATAATGCGGCGGAGGTGGGTCTTTGCGGATTTCACAGCCGCTTCAAAAATCCCTCCCCAATGGGGGCAACTTGGGGGACTAAATTTCCAGGTTATTCCCCTTTGGGCAGCAATTTGACTTAAACTAGTACAATTTTTATCAATAAACACGGAAACATCCTTAAGATAATTTACAGTTCCTTTTATAGTTTGTGCCATTATCAGACCTAATAAGGGAAGGTAGACCTCGACGCGAAACAAAGCGATCCAACGCGGCGACGAAGGCCTCCGTAGTCAGAGCCGATACCACCTCCAAATGGACAGCCTTGGTGGCCAAACAAACAAATACACACAAATAGCCCTTCACAATACGGGCATTACGAAAGGGAGAAGCCTTGATCGAAAAGGGACCGGCAAAATCGGTTCCAACGCCGTCAAACGGCCTCGAAGGTCGAATTCGATCAACGGGCAAATCACCCATCTGTGGTTGCATCGTGGATGCCTTCAACCTATAACATGCAATACATCGAAACAGAACACTACGGATTGCTCTTCGGGCAGACAATATCCAAAATTCGCGTTGCAAAATAGCCAACAAAGCATTGCACCCAGCATGGGCGTTACGAATGTGTCGATCAGACACCAAAAGCTGCACCAAGGGTCCGCCCTTGGGCAACAACAGAGGATGGCGAGTCTCATATGGAAGATCCGCCTTCCGGAGCCTGCCTCCAACCCGAAGAAGCCCATCCGAGTCGATGTACGGGTTCAAACGAGCGACCGCGCCCTTCAACTTAGCGCGTCCGTCGCGCAAAATCTGAAGCTCTGACTCAAACCGTCCGGTCTGCACGACACGGACCCAATGCAACAATGCGCTCCGGCGCTCTTCTGCACCTGCAATCGGCTCCAACCGCTTTGCCTGTGGGTTTCTACAATTATGTATGAAACGCTTAATCCAACTGGTGACACCCAGAAGCTTATCCAAGCTGCTATACCGAGCAAGTAGCCAATCCGGCTCCGACGTCGTCTCAGCGACTACAGCATGTACACGGAGCCCAGTCAAACTCAAAGAAGTAACATCTGTCTGACAGACAGGCCAAGAAGTTTCTGATCCCATCAGCCACTCTGGACCCCACCAGAGCGGGTGTGACACCAATTCTGGTGCCGTACAACCTCGGGAGGCACAGTCCGCTGGGTTAAGCTCTCCCGGCACATGTCTCCATGTTATATCAATTCCGATATTCTGGATTTGGGAAACCCGATTTCCCACAAAAACCTCCAAGGTATGTGGGGCCGCGCGCAACCATGCAAGCGCGACCTGGCTATCCGACCAGGCGAAGATGTCCCGTATCTCGACCGTGGCCGCCAGTTCACTGGCAACGTGATGCAACAATTTAGAGAGAAGGTGAGCTCCACTCAACTCAAGCTTGGGAATAGTCAGCCTAGTCCTGATGGGGGCGACCTTGCTCTTCCCTAACAAAAGCGAGACATTGACCCGGCCATCGGCGTCAACTGTCCGCATATAGACTGACGCGGCGTAGCCTCGCTCCGACGCGTCACAAAAGCCATGCAGGCTGGCTCGATATTTCCCGGGTGGCAATATTCGACGAGGCAAGGCAATCCGATTGACTTCCTTAATCGATGAAAACAACTCGAGCCAATCATCCAATGGAGAGCCAAACAGCGGCTCGTCCCACGAGACGCCCAAAGTCCAAAGTCTCTGAAGAAGACACTTTGCAGAGAATATCACTGGACTGATCCAACCGCTTGGATCAAACATACGGGCTATTACGGACAACACCGTTCTCTTAGTCCAGACCTTTGGTATTTCCAAGTCCACTTGGAATGTAAAAATATCGGTTAGCGGCTGGTACTGCATGCCCAGCACCGCTATCCTGTTGGGATCATCCACATCCTCAAACAGGTGAGGGTTCTGTTGGTGATCCTCCGGGATCCCTTCTAGAACTTTAGGCTCATTAGACAACCACTTACGTAGCTCGTAGCCACCTGTCTTCAATATTTCAATCAATTCATCCCGCAGTAGGAGGGCCTCCTCAATACTTTGGGCTCCGGTGCACACGTCATCAACATACAAGTCACGTGACAGCACGGAAGCCCCACGGGGAAAGCGGATCCGTTCCCGCTCTGCCAATTCAAGCAATGATCTGATGGCGATATAGGGACTAGATTTCAAACCATACGTGTTTGTGTTGAGTTCATACACCGTCACAGGATCCTCAGGGCGCTCACGCCAGAGTATCAACTGGAATCGCCTGTCCTCAGGATGTATGACTGTCTGGCGGAACATCATCCGGATGTCCGCACCAAAAACCACTTGATGTCTTCTAAAGTTCAAGATGATGTCAATTATGTCCCTATGCACTTTGGGACCCGAATGCAAACACAGATTCAACGAAACCCCGTTCGAAGTGGGTGCGGACCCATCAAAGACAGTCCGCAACTTGCCCGTTGAGGCCTTCACCACCGCGTGGTGGGGCAAAAAATAATGCTCAGTTGAGCTCCAATCAACTCGAGCCGGAGACATGTGACCTAAATCCTCGTACTCGCGCATAAATTCAATATATTTATCGCGAAGTACGTGGTCACGCTGCATACGTCGCTCCATGGACAGCAGTCGTTTCTCCGGCCCTAGGCTAGGACGAGAGGCAACAAAGGGTAACCTAGTTACAAACCGACCGGAGGGCAACCTCTCCGTGGTCGATCGAAAAAGGGCTTCGCACTCAGCGTGTTCCGGATCCATCCTGGAACTCATAGGTGGCTCCTCCACCTCCCAAAACCTTTGCATGGTCTTGGCCAAGGACGCAGATGCGACGACCGGTGGCTCCTCCACGGTGCTATTATCAAACACAGGGCCCATCAGGGCGAAACCAAAGATAGTAGACACTGCCATCAGTGAAGACGAACCCAGAGCTTTCTGGCTACCCAACAAAATCCAACCCAATACGTCCGAGCCCAGGAGCAAGTCCACTGGGCCAGGATGAAAGACAAAGGGGTCGGCCAAATCCAGACCCGAAACCAAAGACAACACACCCGGCGGTATGTCTGTCGAGGGTGCCAACCCGCAATGGTATCCATTACCATAGCCGAAGTCGTGATCCTCATTGTGGAGGACTTCAGCGAAGAAAAGGTGACAAGTGTCTGGCCCGTCAGACACTTCACTTGTATGCCACCAACTCCAAGAAGTGGCACAGGCGAGTCTTCCACGACTAAACCTAACTGGCGTGCCACTCGAGTGGTAACCAAACTGCTTTGAGCCCCTGAGTCCAACAGAGCTCTCAAATTAATGGCCTCCCCCCCACGACCCCATACGCGGACCACCGCGGTAGGGAGCAGAACCGTCCGCGGCTCTGTCCCAGCAAGGGAGCAAGCTAGTTACGGGCTCCCCACTCTCTCCAAACCAGGGGCGCGCCACTGACCCGGATAATATGGCGGGCGAGTGCACATCCCCATCTGAGGGGGGGCATAACCCGCGGCCCGGCCATACATATGGTACGGCGGGTGGTACTCCAGCCGTGGGTACTCGTGCAGCGGCGGAGAAAACCGCTGCGGCTGCATGTGTTGGGTATTGGTAACCCGCGTGGAGGGGGGTGTCCCCACTCTCACGTCCGATCTAGGGCCCCCGCCCATGGGGGCCCTATCCGGGGCCTGGCCAGCTACATACTGGCCATGACCTTGGGGCGCGTGGTCCCGGTCCGCCAAGACCCGCGCAGGTACGCGACCCCCCTCCCGAGTGGGGGTGCGACGAGCGAAGCCGCGTCCTCCGTCCGGTGGTGGAGGGCTTCGCGCAGGAGCGCCCCCGCCCATAGGGGACCCCTGCCTCAACATCCGGGTGCCATCCCCGTTGCGGTTCATGCAAAGCATCGCGTGGTGCCGCCCACGGCATGCACTGCATGGTATGGCACTGGGACAGTCACGTGCATAGTGACTGCCCAAACAATAAAAAGCAAAGTTCATGCCGCTTGCCATGCGGCGCCTATCTTGTACTGGCAGTCTCTGCCAGTCCCTGCATTGCAGCAGGCTGTGGCCCATCCGGCCACATTGCAGGCAGTCCGCGTCCCTCGCGACTGCTGCCGTGTGCGCAACCCGCACACCAGCTCCACGCGGTGGCGGTTGCCGTCCCTGTTGGGGCCTACGTTCAGGCGCGCTCTGGATGGCGCTGAGTCCGTCATGGTATTCTCAGCCGCCCGTGCCTCAAACTCCAAAAACTTCACCAAGTCAGTGAATGTTGGTAGGGTGGTGCTATCCCGTTCCGCATTCTCGCGCTCAAATCGCGAGCGGATGTCATTGGGTAATTTGCCCAATACAATGTGCACCAGCAAAAAGGACCATTGGTCCACCGGCAGCCCCAGTGTGCGGAGCGCGTTACAGGCCACTGTAACGGGCGTGAGCAACTGCAGGCGCAACTGTGCCCTGTTGGCCACCTTGGGCAGGGCCATCAACTGTGCGGCGTGCGCATCCGCTAACAAACGTAAGTTTTGGTAGCGGGAGTTCAATAACTCCCAAGCCGTATCGTACTGGTCGTCCTCCACCTGGGAGGTGCTGGATGAGCGACCGCGCTTCATCCTCAAGTGGAGAGGAGGTAGGCCATCTTCTGGGCCTTTCGACAAATCCTGTCGTGCTACGACCAGGGACTCAAACATATTTTTATATGCTACCCACTCCTCCATCCTACCCCCAAAGTGGGACAGCTGAAGGGTGGGGAGCCGACCAGTAACCGCTGGTCCTTCCTGTCTAACAGGTGTGCGAGGGGCTGGTCCGCCAGCCTGTCTCGCCCTTATTGCGGTCACCGCCTCCGCGATATCATCGTGCAGACTCAGGATCTGGTCCATGTCCGCCATGTGACCTGCGTAGGGCCTCCGGGTAAGATCGGCTTCGGTAAGCGCCGCCATGGCCGCTTCCGCGCTAATCAATCGTGAGTGGAGGTGATCCGCTCTTAGCAGTATGGCGCCCTCCTGTCCTTCCGGGACAGGAGTCCTCCGGCCGTCACAAACCATCTCAATTCGTTGGCGAGTGTCGCCCTAGCATTGGAGGCCTTCGCCATCGCGTCAAGTCACAAACAAAAAATAACAAAAGGTAAATAAAAAACAACAAAATCAAGCAACTACACGAAGAACCGCGGTAGGTATGAGAATGGCACAAACCCGGAACGCACGGTACAAACCGCAAACAAATACAAAAAAGGTTACAAATATTCTTATACAAACAAACTAAGAAAAAATCTAATAATTTTTTACAAACAATTAATTATTTTTTACAAACGAACAAATAGAGGTAGATAAACTACGCTCTGCTACCAAAAAATGTGCAGAGCAACTACGCTCTGCTGCCAGAAAATGTGCGCAGAGCGTCCGACAAACGAAGCGGCGGAAGAATTTGTACCGGAACTTTACCGAAAAAATCTACCGGTAAAAATTAAGTACCGGAAAAATCTCCACGCGACACCACGCTTGTCCGACTAGAATCAACAAGCTATACAGTCTGCTACCACCGTAGCTTATGAAGGGAGCTACAGGGCCCTATATGATAACCTAACCTATAAATTAACTACAATTGAACACTTACCAAACTAAATCTTCTTTCTCTTCGGATCCAAACTTGAGTGTCTTCGTGAAGGGGGAATTCCTAATTACCCTACCTAACCCTTGAGATCTCAATTCCCCAGGACAAATAAATAGATTTCTTCCCGTAGTTTCACTCGGGAACAGCCAGATGTGAACAGCCAGCCACGTTTCACCTCTCACAAGAAAAAGTCACAATAACAGAGTTTTCACAAACACAAATTCAATAGTGATTTAACAAACAGGAAATTCACAATTATCACTCAAACTAAACAACAAGCAAAAGACGCGAGACCGCTCCGCGTATTAAAATCAAACGACATATCAGACATGACGGGACAATGATACAATGGCGGAGCACCACCAGCTACACACGACTATTCCGCTATTCCACGCTAGGTCATGAAAACCCCGAACGCCCTCTCGGCGGCAGCAAATACAGAAACGCGCCTGCGTTTAGTTTCTACCTATAATATATTACAACACATTACAAGAATAAAGTTCGAAAAGAACGTTAGGCTTTGAAGTTGATGTATTTCTAAAAATTCGTAAAAATATAACCAAATTAGACTGTACCTCATACCACAGTTCTTTATCAGATCAGTCTAAATAATTTATCACGTTTGCGTAGTTATATACATAAAATAAATAAATAAACCACCACTGCGAAACATATTCCTTACTTCATTTGTTAACAAAACGTAAGAAAGTTCACTTAAATTTAGCTCTTTATTATACATAATATTAAGGGCGAGGGAAATAGAATGATACTTGCTTGATTATATATACTTTAACATGCATGGAATAACCAGATATTCACAACACCACCGCCATAAATTTTTGACGTACCGCATTAAACAAATAGACGGCCTGTCCCTCTTCAAAAAGGCAAAAGTGTCCCAGCAAAACTTTGATCGGTCAAAGCAAGTCTATTACTGCCGGGCTCCTTATTTTTTCGCCCCTATGTATATGCTCAATAAGAGCTAAATTTAAGTGAACTTTCTTACGTTTTGTTTTTTGTTAACGTTGTTAGGAATATACTTTCGCAGTGGTTTATTTATTTATTTTATGTATATAACTACGCAAAACTAAATTATTTTAGACTGATCTGATAAAGAACTATGGTATAAAGCCCAATTTGGGACAGTAGTATTTTCCGATAGTCGAATTTTAGAAACACATCGCTGAGTAGTACTTTCTTTCGAACTTTTATTCTTGTCCGAGGACAGTTATAGACATTATTGAATAAAAGTACATAAATAGTAAATCTTTCATAGAACTAACGGCTGACAACCATTTTATATATTTTCACAACGCGTAATAAAAAAGTACATCGTCTATTGACGACGACAACAAGTTCGGGGCGGGGCGAAAATTCTAAACAAAAGCGGAACAAATGACGAGTTACATACTTTTATTTTTATCAAATTGTAACACAGAACTAACATTCTAACTTATTTATTAATACATCAGAACAATGTCAATCGCTAGGTACAGAGGAATGTACACCGTGCAAGCGGTAGCAACACCGGGATACCCCCCGATTGGACGCGATTTGCGACCCATTTTTAATATAAAAATTTTAGGTTTTAACGGCGACTTCGCGTTAATTGACACCGCCGCTAAACATTGCATTGCGGGTCACACACTATCTATACTCTACTTCAAGGAAGGGGACACCCCCTCCTCCCGTCAACGCGAGAAGTTAAACTTAAGCGTTGACGGTGCTTCGTACGTACCATGAAGTTGTACTTACTACCACCTTAGAGGTGTTGTTTAGAAACGAAATCTTTTACAACGCCATTCCTAATATTTCTCTGATTCTACCAATAATGAAAACATTATTAGGCATAGACTTTATTTCTAAGGCTGGCGTAGTCATAGATTTTAGTAAAGAGGTTTGGTTTTTCAGTGCGGATGATAAGGTTAAATACAATTTGAGTTTTAAAACCCCTCCTCTCGTCAGTCCCTACGTGAGGAGGGTTCAAAATCCTGAAATTGTGTACGTCCCTACGTGAGGAGGGTTCAAAACCTTCAACAGGTACGTGAAGAGGGTTCCCTAACCCTCTTCGTGGTGCATCTACTGACATACTTAGACAGGACGAAGGTGCAACAACCTCAATCCAGCTCAACGTCAGGCACTCGCTGACGTCGTCAACAGGCACGCGCGGATTTTTTGAAGCAGGGGCAGGCCCTACATCATTCGCTGAACACCGAATCGATACAGGTGAGCATCCACCTATATCAGTACCTCCTTACCGTCTCAACCCTTCGAAAAAGGAGTTGATGAAGGAGATGAAATAGACAAGATGTTGAAGCGAAGACGTCATTGAAGATTGTGAATCGGCTTGGTGTTCACCGGCACTCATGGTGCCGAAGCCAAATGGTTCAATTCGTTTTTGCGTCGATTATCGCCGCTTAAACGCAATCACCAAAGCTGACACCTCCACCCAATGCCACGCATTGATGAGTTGGCGTGCAAAGCACGAAGCGAGACTGTTACATGAGTACGTTGGATTTGCGTTCTTCTTTTACTGGCAGGTGAATGTACGAGAAGCTGATAGAGACAAATGACAGCGTTTGTCTGTCCTTCTAGGTACTTACAGGTTCAAAAGAATGCCCTTCGGCTCTTCGAAACGCGCCAGCCACATTCCAGCGTCTCATCGATCGTCTTCGCTCGTGCTCTGCTCTAAAAGAGGTAACTATTTTGACGTATTTAGATGACATTCTTGTAATCTCTGAGGGATTTATCAGCGCCATCTAGCGGACCTCGAAGGTGCAGTTTTCAAACGACTTGGCCGAGAATTTAACTCTCCAAGTTAACAGGGAGAAGTGTTTTTTCGCTAGAGAAAGCGTAAAATATCTCGGCCACGTCATAACGCAAGAAGGCATATCCACTGATCCAGGAAAGCGTGAGTGCTGTACTCCCAGAGATGAACGAACCTGGTAACCTCAAAACACCTAAGAACATTTTTACAAACATGTTCATGGTTTAGAAAAGTTCATACTCTAACTTCTCAAAGGTCGCCGAACCTTTGACGCGATTAACTAGGAAGAACCAAAATTGGTCTTGGGGCCTCAGAACAGACCCAAGCATTTAATGAGCTGAAACGTCTCTTAACTACAGCTCCAATACTGGTACAAGCAGATTATAGCCGTCCTTCCTTCGTTCTGCGTACAGACGGAAGTAACTACGCCTTAGGCGCGGTTTTACTACAGGGTGACGGACATCCAGGAAAGGCCAATCGAGTACGCAAGCCGACTACTCCAATGCAGCCGAGCGAAACTACTCGACAACAGAACGGGAGGCGCTCGCTGTTGTGTGGGCGGTAGAACGATTTCGGCCTTACCTAGACGGTCAACCAGTTATAATTGGCAGCGATCATCAGCCTCTCCGTTGGTTGCTGTTATCATTGAAATCACCAACAAACGGCAGGTTGAAGTAACGTTGGGCTTCTTAAAGCTCCAATCCTTTGATATCCAATTCCAGTACACACCAGGTAGGAGGCAAACGTCGTGGCTTGAGACACACTTAGCAGGCCAGTTTGCTCTAGCGAATCCCCGCGAAGGCTGTGGTATCTGCTCCGTCATATGTGATCTGCCCCACAAAGACTCTAGCCAACTAACCCGCTCCCGGAACAGACCAGCCGGACACTGAAGTAAGGAAAAGGTAATCAAAAAGAGCTCAGAAAAAAGGACCCGACGATCTCGCAAGCCCAAAGATGGTTAGAAAGGGGTTATCTAATGGACCAAGGTGTTTTATACCGGTTCAATCCCGACTCGTAGAGTGAAACCCCTCAGCTAGTAGTTCCTACCAGCCAAATTGCTGATGTTTTGAAGGAACTTCATGATTCTCCAACAGCTGGCCATCCAGGTATTGATAGAACATACCATAAAGTGAGCTCAATTATATTTTTTCACAGGAATGCGGAGAAAAATCACAGATCTTATGTGAAAGCCTGCATCGAGAATGTCAACGCTATAAAGCTGCTAACTCCAAACCACAAAGGTTGCTGCTTCGGACTCCAGTAATGAGTCAAAGAAAGTGAGGTAAGCTAGCAATAGATTTATTCAGCTCCCTTTACCGACAGGAGAACAGGGGGGAGCGTTGGATCTTGCTGGTCGAAGACACCGCAAACCGCTGGACCGAGCTATATGCTTTGAAAGAAGCTACGGCGGAAGCCTGTGCTCATGTCCTCCTGGAGAGGAATATTTCCTAAGGTATTGCGGGTCTGCCGCGCAGAATTTGTCTCCGATAATGGAGCTACAGTTCGTATCCGGGGTAATGCGACATTGCATGTCAGTTCTGAACATCAAACAAAATTTTATACCTTATATACCATCCCAGAATCAAACCCTGCAGAGCGAAAAAACCGTGACCTAAAGGCCATGCTGGGGCACAACTCGTGGAGGAAGATCACACATCCTGGCCAAACAAACTACCGGTTATCAGGTATGCCTTAAATATCTAGTGCCAAAGTGCCGCACAACCGGTAAGTCACACTTAGACGTATCTTTTCCTTCGGTCGAGAGCGATGAGGGTCTCCTACCGAAGTTGTACACAATGATCTTCGTAAAGCCATTACGGACAAAGATAACTTTGTCCCACAAATTACTCTCTTGTATCTTGTAGTAAGTTTTTAAATTCCCTTTCTGCAATAAGAGAACGGGTAGAAGGACAACAAGATAAGAAACAAAGAATATGCTGATGCTATACGCCGCCCATCAGACTCTTTTTTAAGGTAGGTGACCTTGTGATGATTAAGTCCCATTTACTCAGCAAAGGAGAGAAGAACCCTGACGGCTAAGAAATTTCATCCACGCCGGGATGGTCCGTACAGGATTGCCCGCAAAGGTTAGTCCTACTGAAAACACTTTTTAACATCTCCAGTACTGAGAAACCAGACATTATTGGTAGGGAAATATCACTCTAAAAGATCTCCTCTTTACCAAGGTAACACCAATGTGGAACCCTTACCTAAACCAGTCAATCCTAAAAAGAGACTGGGACGCCCGCGTAAGACTGATAAGAGCTGATAAAGTTGAAATACCAGTCCAGGAGCAGGGGGCGTTCTCCAGGACTTGAGGGGGAGTGTATAGTAAACCACCGCCCAGTCCGTGAATCGCGCTGTGTTGCGTGCCCGTGCGGTATATAGATAGAGATAGCTTCACATTCCACATGTCGCTATCTTCTCTCTCTCGGGAGTTGCGCCCGCCTAACGCGCATGCGTACTGCGTCACCCCAGCGCTGGTAAGGCGCTTGCGGCGGCCAGCACAGTCCGGTCTGCCGACGACCGGGTTCTCTTAAACACGTCTCAGCTGGTGTGTCGCTCGCCGCGACCCCCGCGCAAATCTTTTCTTATGTTAATCTAACTCCTGTCTGCACTAAATGCAAACACGAACTGTTTTGTAGGGGATTTTTTCCGAACTCATTTTTCATTATAATTTTTATATGTTGTAAAACTGTGGTAGTGTGATAGTCCCAGGTCCCAAGTCCCAGGGGTAAAACTGTGGAAAACTTTACGTTTCCATAGTTTTTACCCTGGGACTTTCATTATTGATACTCGTAACCCACCTCATAATACTTGAATTCCAGACATTTTATAACATCACAAACATTGAAGTCTTCTACCTCTGATTGTCTGTGTACTATAGCATTCAGCACATTCTCTGCCCAAGCAGAAGTCCGCATCAACTTGAGGCACTTGTTTGAGCTGAGCGTAGCAGAAATAACACGCCGCCACGGAGCCTCCTGTCAGCCGTGTGCAGCTGGAAATGTTCAAAACACAACAGTTTTCTTTCAAAAGAAAGCATTTAGTAGAGATGAGGTATAATTTAGTTGAGGTTGCACTAACTGCATTGTTGGTGATCCTCATCGTACACCACAGCTGCAGCGAACCCGGCGATGGGTAACAGCCGCACGTCGGCATCGCCAGACAGACGCGACAGGCAGCTACTGCGACAGGCATTTCAACAGATATATTTCTTCCTTTTGCTCTTAACTTTTCTTATTTTCCATGTAGTGTAGGTACAAACCAGCACAATGTTTCGCAAAAATTTCGCTTCTGCAACACTTCGCAAATAGATGGGGTGGTATTATATTGCACGGGGCTACAATCTCAAAACAAATGTTTAGCAATTCTTGACATAAAAGACTTACTAAATTAAATAGATACAAAAACACAACATCAAATTTATGCAGCTAATATACTTTTCAAAATAGTAGTATTATGAATGTAGTAACTACTGCCTAACAATATAGATGGCGATCCAAGCGTAATTATGATACTAAATTAAAGATATAGTTATTTCTAAATTTCATGTTCAAGTAAATACGCGAAAGATTAAAATGTGGTAAGTAGATGAACTGCTCCTCCGAAAATGACAAATAATGAAACATCTGGGGCCCTATTATTACCATTACAACTCATAAACGAATGTTTTACTATTTCTGGATAAGATAACAATTTAAACCATGAAGGTCGTCGTAAATATTAACAAACAAGTATTTGAGTATGTTGCATAAGTTTCATGATAGGTTCTATATACTTCATTTTGTATTTTTAACACGTTAAACGTAATGTATTACTTTCCTTGTGTGGATATGGTCTACTATATATACCAGGCATAGTTCACCATCTTTCGGGTCCCAGCATCGGTGCGCTCAGAGCGCGCCTGCATTCACGGATTGGAAACGAGACGCCTCGGAAAAGTGCGGGAGGCCGACCGAGACCGGCGCTCCCATCCTCCCTGCGCAGTGTGATGGCATTGTACGCGGAAAGATGCTGCTGCCCATCCTTCGGTGTTTTAAATCCCTTAGTCGCCTCTTAAGACACCTACGGGAAAGAGATGTAAGTTGGTGCTATTCTAGGGCCACACCACAGGCCACTATCGCTACAATATCGCTTAATATCGTATAATGGCGATATTGACATGGCGCCCGTACGTATGTTCAGAAATTATGATACAGAAAATCAGATACATGCTCGATATTTTCATTATATTTTAAGAAAATTAATTAAATAGTAAATGTTCCAACAAAAACATAAAGGAATGGAAGCTTTTAGTATCAGGAGGCCAAGATCCTCTTTGGGTCGTCGAGCCATCGAAGTAAGTGAAGATAATGGTCAGGGGTCTAAAAAGGCCACTTTGACGAATCAGAATATGATTCATTTCTCAGTTCCTTAAATATTTAAAAATGAACCTTGTGAGTGGTAACATAGGATTTCATTTTTAAATATTTAGGAACTGAGAAATGAATCATATTCGATTCATCAAAATGGCCGTTTTAGACCCCAGATTGTACATATTAACGAGAGATGCGAGAGAATACTGAGGAGGTACTCCAGTATTTTACGTCGACAACGTGGTCGTAAAGACGATAGAGGAGATCCAATAGTATTTGAAGGGCCTAGCGGAAGATGACCCCAGCGACAGAGATGTCTGCATGACGACATCCAGTCCTGATCCATTACCAAGATTTTTTCAAAAGTTACTGTGCAAAAGTTGCGTATAAAAGGCGAAATAAAGTTAGTTAAATGTCAAAAGTGGCGTATAAATATCGTAAAAATAAAGTGTTTATTCAAATATACAAGTAACAATAAATCCAACGGGACTGCTATCTCCATCTCATTCCAACCTCTCTTCTGCCCTAATTGCTATGCCAGACCAGACAGGGTCCATAAATGTGTTTCTATTTATGTGACACCATGTCAACTTTATGGTTAAAATATTGAGTATCTATTTTGAGAACGGTTAATTGAGAGATTTTTATTTTTAATTTTAATAACATCTTAGAAAGAAGCAATCCGTATCTCTTTTATACGCAAAATGTATCATTGTCTATTACATTATTGTGGGATAAAATGTTTAAAAGCATTTAGGTGTAAGTTATTCTTTTGGAAGTCGGTTGAAAATAAGGTAGGGTAAATTGCAGAGGTTTTATAGAAAAAATCATTGAGTTGCATTTTTATTTTTTATTTTCCTGAATTTATTATTTCTATGGGAAAAATAAATGCTCTTTGGGGCGCGGGTGTTTAGTCAAATAATTTTCGACTTAAATTCAGTAGCGTTTGCAAATAAATACTATAATATACATAATTATTTAGTTACTGTAATTTTCTATTATTTATTTATGATCTCTGTTACATTGCTTTCTACCAAATAACAGTTTTTCTAGTACTAGTAGTCTCTGAGATTAGCCGCAGACAGACGGACGGACGGACGGACAGACATGAGCGAAACTATAAGGGTTCCTTGTTTACTTCGGAACCCTAAAAAAACAGCTGTTCCATTTTTAATGGTGTAGAGCCTTTAATGTGATAGGAACTCGTAAACGAAATGAAACGTTTGCCAAAAGAGAGGTAGCTACCTCTCTTTGGCAAACGTTTCATTTCAAATTCAAAGAGAGGTAGTAGAACTAACTCGACTCTCTAAAGCCAAGAAAAATATTGTAATTTTCATCAGATGTGGGTTGGAATATAGGTAGCTATTTTTACATTACAAATAAGTCAAGATTTCTTGTAGGACATTAACGCTGTGGTTTGTATAAGTAAAGGCGTTCCACAAGGCTCCATTTTGGGACCGCTACTATTCATTATAGTACATTCATAGCTTTACTATTCAATTAACTTCGAAAAAATATTTATTCTTTCAAAGATAATTGCCTAATTTAAACGTTGCTGTTTTAATAGTAATTAATTTACCTAGAAAACGTCTAGGTACCACCAACCTAGCGAATTGATTTATTGATCTAAATTACAAGAATTTAAATCAAATATTAGTTCAAACCTGAAGATTCTAACCAAGAAAGTAATTTCCAAAAATGTCTTTTTTAATTAATATTGTTGTAAAATCATAAAAAGACATTATGGTACGATTGTTTATATATTAGGACAAGAAACAAATTTCTTTCTTCCTTTCTTTCTTTTAATCAAATAATGTACAAACAGCGATGTGGCCGATCAAGATACAAGTTCAGGGGAGTCAAGTTTCTTGACACTCTCCTTGCCTTTCAGAATGTGATGGACGTCGCCCATTATCGCGTCTGCTTATCGCGGCATGAAATTGCTGGATAAATTGCGAAACATTTCCCAAGCAGCTACCATCACTTAGTAAGACGATAACTTGACCTGAAGCTTGTTATCTTTGAATTTGTATTTGACTGACCTTCTACCACAATGGCTCATCATTGATTTGGTAAAACGAAAATTTGAATAATCAATAAAATTCATTCTGTAGCCAACACGTTGGCATAATGAAAATTTGGCGTTTATGGAATCTGATATTTGTAGAATCTGGCATTTGCGGAATCTGGAATTCATACTCTAGCGTTTTAAACTTTTAAAATTCTGATATTAATGACCTAAGCCAAATTATCATATTTAAACACGACACATAACATACTGCATCCAATGTACCATATTCTAAGGAATAAATGAAATCTATCTATCTATCTCGAGCGCAAAAAATAAGTTTGTAAAGCCTTTTTGGACTTCGAACAACAATAAACAACTTTTAGATTTATTACTGTACAAGTACTGTTAGACCTTGTTTTTGCCAAATTTCGTAATTTTAGGTCAAGGGGAAGTACCCCATAGGTTTTGATTGCTGTCTGAACTCGCAAAATATTTAAACAATCGCAACATTTACGGTAATATCTCCTGATCGCGTTGACGTATATTTTGATTATTTTTTTGCTGAAAGAGACCGTGGATCTGAGTGTTCGATTTCAACTAAAAAAGTTTGACAGAAAGACGGACAACAAAGTGATCTTATAAGGGTTCCGTTTTTGCCTTTTGAAATAAGGAACCCTAAAAAGAAACAAAAAGAAAATGAACCTAGAGAAACTTTTACTTACTTCAACAAATCCCAATTGCGATCCCTCTGGAACGTGATAGGCCAGTACCGCGGGTCGTTAACTTTCACCTCCTTCAGTGTTTCTAGTTCTGGTATTATACAGGGCGCCTTCATTTCTTTTACAACGCCTGATAAGTCTATAACCTGGACAAAAGAGTTAAAAAATATTAAAGTACCTATGTAATTATTGAAATCTGTAAATTCTTTGATAGAACTTCATTCAGAATACGGATCAAAATCCTAATAATATTATAAATGTGAAAGTTTGGATGTGAGTTTGTGACTTTGTGAGGATTTTGGTACTCAATCACGCAAAATCTACTGGATGGATTTCGATGAAATTTAGTATACTGGTAGAAAAATACCGGGAATAGCACATAGGGTCCTTTTTTTCCGAAATTCTCACGGGATCGAAGCCCCGGGGCGCAGCTAGTGCAATAATTTGCTACTGAAGACTTTAGTCTTTTTACACAATAAATATTGATTGCATTGATTTCAGGGTTCATGTGGCTACTTATAGGTCAAAAACGTTTTAGTTTCACTGCCATTTCGACTCTAAAAGAATAAGAAGGGTATGTATTTATGCGAGTTATATTCGACAACAAATGTCGACCCTATGCCAGATAATTATAATAGTGTAAGGTTTTTCTTAATGTTCTCATTTGATAAATAAGTGTTGGTATTTTGTTGTTAGTTTATAAAGTTGTTGGATTTATAGAATTAACTAAACTTTCAACTGCCAGTGGTATTAAAAATAGATTGATATAAAACACTGAGTTTTTTTCAAGAAAAACATAACTGTTTTATTTTGTTTCAATTTCTATTTTTATACCACTGCTTAAATAAGTACAAATGTTACTTAAAAAGAGTAATTAAAATATTTCTATTTCTATTTTCTTAAGATTCCTTACTTTATTTGAAGTAACATACTCGTAGGCCATGTGTGGTCCAGGTCTGCAGGTCGGGTCATTTATTTATATTTTACTAGCTGCGCCCCGGGGCTCCGCTCTCATTGGAATTTTGGGATAAAACATAGTCCTTAGTTCTTTTTCAATAGTAATATGTGTACTGAAAAATTTCAGGAAGATTGGTTCAGTAGATAAAGCGCTAAAGACGTAACAAAGAGAGAAATAAACAAATTCACTTTCACATTTATAATATTAGTCGGGATTGAGATTTAGTTATTTTCCAACATTTTTTTTTTTTAATAATAATCTGAGTGCGTTTGACCTCTATTTTACCTGTATATGAGCGTAGCAAAGCTTCCCCGTTGACAAATCCCTCGGTAGTATCGGCCTTGCCTCCACAGCCAAAACATATAGATGTCTAAAAGCTTGCAGGTGATACCTGTAATTGAATATTATTTTTAATTTAAAAAATCCTGTAGTGATCAAACCGAAGCGGACCGCGAATCTGTGCATCCTGCTCACTCCCTAAAGCAGCTTATAAGTCACTCTCGCTCGTCAATTTCGCGCTATTCTCTGGAACTACCGGTCCTATTTGAAAAATTGTTTCTGTGTATGATGGCCACATACATAAGGGTATCCAGAATTCCGAAATTCCCACGGGAATATAACGGCGGGGCACAGCTAGGTTTATAAAAAAATAGTTTGTTTCTGTGTTCTACTGGCCTACACTTTCCCCTTTTGTAATTACCTACTTTTTATCTACATACAAATTGTACAGTTTGTAGTTCAAGTTGAAATAAACGGGTCGCTCACGTACTCACGTAAACTCGGTTTTTTTCTACTTGTCCTATTATGTAAACAATCTTACCATGTCTTTTTATGATTTTACAACAAAATAAATTAAAATAGACTTTTTAGGAAAATTACTTTCGTGGTTAATAAATGTTTTACTTTAGAATGTTTAGGTTTGAACTAACATTTGATTTATTTTCAACAAAATTCAACAAAAAGTACTGTGAGGATTGTTTACATGATAGGACAAGTAAGAAAAAACCGAGTATGCTCGGGTGTAGGTCGGGGGTTGCCATAATTTCGGACTATTCAGAAGTTAATTTTCAAGGCGATTGAAAGACCGTGCATTTTGTAGTTATTTGATCTAGATATTGTTCACCTGTTATCTTCGCTGTGCGTGGGGGAACTTGGGGAAAAATGCAGCTAATAACGCTGCGATAGCGGTTGGAGTCGTGCTCAATGTGGCCCGGCCTCCCTCCCAGGAATAGCAACCCGATTGTGCAGTGAACGGCCATCTGAAAACAAGCAACTAATATATAAATGGAAAGTTTGGATGCTACTTTGTGAGTATGTATGTTTGTTCGCAAAATCTACTGGACGGATTTCGATGAAATTTGGAACGCGGATAGAAAAATACCGAGAATAGAATGAAGCCTTGGGGCGCAACTAGTTTTAGTAGAATGTAGTACCTAATTTTTAGTTTTAGTCTAACCTTTTATCCATAGGACTATTTACGCCTTATCCTTCAACTCGATTTGGTGTTTCGACGTCGATCATGATCATTACTATTTAAATATGAATAAATGGAAATTACCAAAAAAAATATTTCTAGACACTATATTCACCTGTCCACCATGAGTAAGTGCGGGGACGCTAGGGGACACTGGCGCTGCGGGCACACGCGCACGAAGTCGCCGACACAAGCGTAACACTGCGATGTCTCCGCGCCCAGCCATGATCTGAAAATATCAAAACAAAGTACTTAAGTCATATTTGCAAAAAAAATACAGCTTGGCAAAAGAAATGTGAAAATAATGGGGGGCGCATATCTTCATAAATTCAGAAATTAATAGAAACATGTACACCAGAAAAAATGATATTTTTTACCCAAATGGCTGGCTAGTGAATGAAGAATGGATTTTAAAAAACGGAAAATAAAAAAGACGTTTGCGGTATATTCGCTCTTGTGCAAGGATTCTATAAAATGCACGGGATTGGTATTTAAAAAAAAAACCTAATAAAATAACATCTAAAAAGTATCAATATTGTGATTTGTGCAACTGTCAAACTGTTATGTGATTTTTCTGCCGCTGGCTGACAATAAAAAGCGTACAATATAGGTATGGCCTGACCAGGGATATAAAAACCCTCGCCATGTTGCGGAAAAGCAATAGAACTAATTTCTTATACTGGCAACTATTTAAAAACCCATGTCATTTTCTCCTGTCAAAGTTTGACTTTCAATCAAGGGCGTATCCAGTAGGTATTTTTTTCGTTTTTCATTCTCGAGAATATTTCCGAATTTTTTTTTAAAAAGATTTCGCTTGGTCTTTTGAAAATTTCGAGAACGGCACAACACTAATGGTGGCGGATTATTTATTTGGAAATACTTATTTGTAAGAAACTATTACTACTAAATCCTGTTATTTTAACAACTCGAATCATAATTTTGATATGTACTGTTATGGAAGCTGCCTCCACAGTACACTATATACAATAGTAATCTGTGCTCCACAGTATGTACACAAAATAGCAGTCGGGGGAGGGGGCACGTGCCCCCGTGCTTACACCCTTTTATCCGCTACTGCTTTCAATAATGTTGCAATATAAAACGCATAAGTGCTGCCTCTAATTCAGGGTTTTTTATATTTCTGGTCAGGCTTTACAGCCATTATTACGACTCGGCTTTCAATAAAACGCCATCTGTTGAGACTTATTTATACTTTTTTTCTTAATTTAGCTGTCAGAAAAATCGCTCATTGAAAAAAATATTGGGAACAGTGACGCTGCCAGTGCGCGAACAGGAACGCTATCATTGTGTGAAGACGATATTTGGTGGAAAAATGTTGGTATGACAGGAAACAGGGAAGATTATGCTATGCGGATAACGGAGCAGTAATTTGCTAATTCAGTCACTCGGTGACCACGGTTCTTTGTAACGAGACTGAAACGTCCGAGAAATTAAAAAGGTACGTGTGCGATGAATACCTGTTTTAGCTCAGTATCCAGTCTCCTTCAATCGGTGTCGATAACAGTAATTAATTCAATACATTAATTTACCGCAATATCTAGTGGAACAGTTTAATGCAATCGTACTTTGATAAACCAATTCCACACAACTTTTTATATTGTTTTATTTATCCTAACTAGTATTATAAATGCGAAAGTGAGTTTGTTTGTTTGTTTGTTACCTCTTCACGCTTTATCTACTGGACCAATCTTCCTGAAATTTCGCATACATATAGTTGGAAGTACTGAGAAGGACATAGGGTACTTTAATCCCAGGAAAAAGCACAGTTCCCGTAAGAAATTCACGCGGGCGAAGCCGCGGGCAAAAGCTAGTTTTCTATAGTATCGGATCGTGGCGTCAAGTCAGCCTACCTGGGAAAAGTGTCAGGAAGGCGCCCCACTGTGGAGGCTGATCTGCATGAGCACAGGAGGAGCGGACAACTGGCGAGCCACCGCCATGAACAGAAGTATATGGCGCTCTCTCGTTTCGGAGGCCAAGATCCACTTAGGGGTCATTGAGCCAGCAGAGTAAGTAAGTAGTATTTTCTATATTTCTCGTGTAAGATTGTTGGAGAAAATATATGATTTTTACTTTTTTAACTTAACAGCTTAACAGGTTTTATTTACATCTCAAAATAAAATAAAATAGAATATGTTTATTTCTTAGATAAAAAACACAACACAACAATAAAATAGGAATACAAACAAGCTAATTATTAAAAATAAAAAACACGACTGACGAGTTTTTGCTCAATAAGTACATACAAACATATAAGTTATATACATTTTTGAAATCGCCTTTTAAAGCCCTTCAATTTGATACCCCACTCGATAAGATTGATCAAATTTTATTTTTTTGGTCTGCTATTTATCGCATATATAACCCGCCATTTTGTTTTTATGTTGACGTCATATAGCCTATGTCACTCGGAAGAATGCAAGGAATCTAAAAATACATGTCACATCAAAATCTGTTAAGCCGTTCAGGACTTATGGTGGAATAAAGAAACTTACATACATACATACATACATACATACATGAACCCTGAAAACATAACACTCCTTTTTTGGTCAGTCGTGTAAAAAGAATGGAAACATCCCGACAACAACATACATACTACATAAAATGGAACACGGTAATGTTGTCATGGCGTCAGTTTGTGCTGTGTAGGTATCCAAGAAAAGGGATCCACACAGCATTTGCCATCGAGCTCACAAATTGCGTACTCGCGACGCTGGTTTTCAGTGAAACCTTTAAGTGAGATATGTCACAAACGTTTGTGGCAACTGTGTTATTCATTTATGCGGTCAATAATAAAATAAAATAATTAAATTGTTTAAAACTGTGATGAGAAAATACGACCATAAAATATAAGAAGAAGTACCCAGCACAGAATCACAAATTACCAACACAACCAGAAATACCTAAAATATATCACTCACCATGCCCGCAGCGAGCAGACAGACACACAGACAAGCCTCCAGCGTGGACCTGCCAGCCAGTTCCGCGAAGCTCTTAGTGCCCACTGTGAGGAAGAACTTGGCGAAGTGGAGAACCGCGTCTCGAGCGTCTTCATCGCCCGAGCCCGCGAAACGCATGCCCAGCGCGAAACTCGCGCCCGCTATTATGTTGCAGTATGCTTGGCTGGGAAATATTTCGTAATATTTAGAAATCATACATGGTAGACAGAACCACGAGTCGTGAGACTCGAAGGCCAAGCTTAGCTGAATAGTGGGCTCTCTGATGGTATGGAGATCCGGGTATAGTGATAGGTTGCTAGCCCATCGCCTATGAGTGGAGGAATCCCCAGTTTAAAGTCCTTTTCCTCGATTGACTTGTACAATCTACGCGGGATGAGAAGCAGCTGGCACATTATATGTTTTTTCTTCGCTACCAGACCAGTATGGAAATCAAAATAAAAAATATTCGTAGTACAGAGCACACATTCACACGAGATGTGGAGAAACATTTTAGAATTATTTTATATATCTGTATGCTACAAAATGATACTAAGCATGCCGAATGACGCAAAGCCAGACACAGATTTTCAATAGTTTTACATTTTAATAAAAATATTATATTTAGGTGAATCGGTACCTTATTTACAAAATTAAACCTTTCACATTTTATCGTAAGATATTATACACAAAAAAAGTATGGAATCGGTAAAGTAGTCCTCCAAGTTATGGGGAAATTGGGATACATTTTTATACAGAAAAAAAATTTGAACGCTAACCAAATTTTCGCAGCAGATTTAGCTGACAAAATGGAACAGGTTTCCAAAGAAATCTACGTAAAAAATTGACAAAAAAAATTATGCTCCTATACAAATTGGCCATTCATCTTATCGGACTTAGTATGAAAAGTTGACATTTTTTGTTCTTCTTTTTACTCTATCTCTCTCTTCCCATTTTTCCCATAGCCTTTGTCCTATATTTATTTCCCATTATGTTCTTTTATTATATTCTATTTGGGAAGTTGCTATATACTTATTGAAATAAAAAAATCTAGCATTCAAAAACCACATAGACAATGATGCTCACTTCATAGCCTCGTAGCCTATGCTATCGTCAGTGGGCTTGACGAAGCAGTATGGCTTGATGGTCGCCGGCACTTGCTCTTCGATCCACTCCTCGCTGGCTTCGATGCTGTCCCATAGCACAAGACCTGACAATATAATCATAACTGAATGTAATAATAAAAATAACATATTTATTTCATGCTTGTGACAATGTATACGCAAAAAACTGGCTGTCCTACTTGGTAGTATAAAATAAATTCTAATAATCCTACTTCCTATTAATATTACAAATGCGAAAGTTTGGATGTGAGTTTGTGAATTTGAGAGGATGTCTGTTCTCCATTACGCAAAATCTAACGAACGGATGAAATTTGGTATACGGGTAGAAAAATACCGGAAATGGCACATAAGATACTCTTTACAACAAAGTTTAGTTGATGCCGCGTCGTAGGCGCAGCTAGCCACGCGGCGGGCGCTGCGCTGTTGGACCGCAGGAACACTAGGCCTAAGGCGACAGTGGCACCCGGTGACGTCACGTCCAGGTTCACAGTGGCGCCCTCGTTTTCCTACTCACTATATTTTCTTCCTAAAACTAAAAAAAATCGTACCTCTAGCAATAATCCGCAGCATGAGCAAATCCGGCCTAACAAAGTCCAGTCGATACCGCGTCGTAGGCGCAGCTAACCAAGCGGCAGGCACTGCGCAGTTGGATCACAGAAACACTAGGCCTAAAGTGACAGTGGCGCCCGGTGACGTCACGTCCAGGTTCACAGTGGCGCCCTCGCTTTTCTACTCACTATATTCTCTTCCTTAAATTGAAAATAAATGGTACCTCTAGCAATAATCCTCAACATAAGCAAATCCGGCTTAACAATATCCAGTTGGTAAGGCGTCGTAGGCGCAGCTAATCAAGCGGCGGGCGCTGCGCAGTTGGAGGCGACAGTGGCGCCCGGTGACGTCACGTCCAGGGTTCACAGTGACGCCCTCGCTCTTCTACTCACTATAATTATCTTCCAAAAACTAAAAAAGTCGTACCTCTAGCAATAATCCTCAACATAAGCAAATCCACGGCCTAACAAAGTCCAGTTGTTACGGCGTCGTAGGCGCAGCTAGCCACGCGGCAGGAGCGGCGCAGTTGGACCGCAGGAACACTAGGCCTAAGGCGACAGTGGCGCCTGGTGACGTCACGTCCAGGTTCACAGTGGCGCCCTCGCGGATCGCGAACGAACCCTGCTTGTATTTCTCTTTTTGGGAACCTGAAAACGTTAAGAATTCAAGATGATATATTTTTTACAAGTATATTGTTACATAGATGTAAGACCTGTATTTTACCTGTGTTTTATAATAAAGATATTTGATTTAATTACATAAAAACATGCAATAGTATACATTATGGACGGCGAAAAACATTCCTAATTCATTTTACCTGGGTTTTTATTTCAAGAATTTCACTTTATTTATCCTTCAATTTACGGCTTTTTAGATAATAAAGGTTGTACAAAAGGCGCACTACCGGATCTGATCTCTTGGTAATTGAAAGGTAAGAATTCAAGAACCACAGAAGAAGTTTGGGGCATACGAAGGTATTCTAAGCATTCCGTTTTAGGCAGTTTTCCACCTTAAATCCGGACGATTCACCATAAAACTCACCAGTGAGAGGATTACCCTTCCCGTTAATTATTTATTTAAACTTTATTGTACACACTGTAGTGATAACTACAGAATTATTTTGAACTTCTAACTGGTCAACTTTGCATGTCATATTTTAGGTGAAATAGTTGATATATTGGGATACTATTCTGTGGCGTATTACCTGCCATGATAGGCTCTCGACTCACCACAATAGCAGGCATTCAAATCCATTAGTCTCCCAGACAAAATTGAATGGGGAAAGTGACACACCAGTACAAATTTCATATGTTGTTTTTACAATACTTGTATTCAAGAAAACAGGGAGACCCGCACATCAAAACGTTCTTTGAGTCACGCCAGAAACCATTAGGTAGCAATAACTCGACGCGATTTTTGTGTACTTACGGAATTATATCCAAAAACTAAACATTCATAACAAAGAAACATTACTATGATTAAATTAGACTGTCAACAAAATTCTGCAGAGTTGGACGTCTGACATTGACAGCCTGAGTGACACACGTTCCGTCTCAGGGTCCTAACAAACCTTTCTTATCCCATAAAAGAAATAAGAAATCATGGTAGGATTGTTGTAGAATTTTAATTATTCTCCTTTAATATCGTCGACTTAGATTATTATAATATTCAACGAATAAATACCTTACTTAAACGTTATTATTCTTTTTGCAAGATTATTAAAGGTTGGTTTTTTGACGTGCAAGTCCGAATTATGCGAAAAGGAGCGTGACAAGATGAAATGTCAAATCGAGGTGGAGGTCGAGTTGGCTCTCTCCCTGGTGAGGCCGCCACGACACGTATTGACATGGCTTCAGAGCAGAATCATTAAAATTTTTGGGTTTTTTCACTTTCGCCGCCCTCGGCACCCCGTCATGGGACTATAGTTTAACCTTTAGCTTTAAAATCCGCGATACGCGCAAGGACACAGGGGATATTTGCCGCCACGAAGTTGTCAGGAGGATGAGCTGTAGATATCCACGTGCCCGCCCGGCCGTATGAATTGGCGCTTCCTGGAGTGTCCTCCCATCACCAGAGGGTGCAGTTTCCCCGGACCGTGGGCCGCATGCAACGGCACAGGCCCCGTCGTCGGCGACCCCAAAGCGCAACACACGGATCCTAACCTTATTTCCTCAAAGGCCGCATCGCCGCGCCCCGATCCGATGTCCCTGTAATGGCTCAGCGCAAACCTCGGAAGGTCCAGCCAGCGTCTACTATCTCGCATACAACGGAGCGTCGCAGGAGCGCCGTGCCTCTTTGATGTCGCGGCCAGTACCAGTGCTCGAACCCAACGGATCGTAATGGTGAACGGGACAACGTTCTAAGTGCGCACAGACGTTTGTGTACGGACCTGGCCAGGTACCCTATCATTTGGTTTATGTTAATTTTAACTTTTAATTGCGGCAAAGACTTATCCAGATTTTTGGTATTAGTATAACATGTGCTCCGCCCTCAGCGGCTATTGTTTATGGAGATAAAATGCTATATTCCTATCCCAACCATATTGTATTAATGATATCACCCTGCCCATGATTCCCAGGACCTAAGGCTTACTAGACAAAGAGGTCCTTGTACTTCAAAAGTGCGAGGCTCTATCCTGAGGCATTACATCCGGCTCTCTCCTAAAGTAATTGTTCGTGTATAATCGCACTGCGCAGGGATATTGCTCCGTCTTCACTTCAAATAGTTGGAGACCCCTGCGCACACCAGCCCAACAATACACTTCTTATTTTTATTTCTTATACACGACAATGGCGCCCGAACTAATATATTTTTTGAGCCTTTGAGTCCTGTGAGAGTGGCAGTTTTTTCTAAAAAATAGTTTTTAAATTTTTTAAACTCGCTCACTTGTTATTTTGAAATTTTGGTGATATCATTGACTGTAAAGTTATTATACTTAGTGTATGTTAGGTTTATATGCGACAGGGTTGTAAGCATACATTTAATACAATTCATAGTAATTATTATAATATTACTAAATAATATTATAATTAATAATATAATAATTAATATTTTATTTGGGTTTCGCTATGAATAAAAAGCATAGCGCTCAGCCATAATTCCTATTTAATCTCAATTTGAGAGCTAATTTATTTTTATTGACAGGGGAGTAACCTGTATATATTTAGAAATTTATCAATTATTATAATCTATTACATACCCTGACACATATAACCTCACATTCTTGCCAACATGTCGGACGGCGAAAGGGAAGAGCAATATCATGAAGTAAGTGGGGAGGCAAACAAACCACCTACCACTACTACTTCCTCATTTGTTAATACACGACCACGGGGAGGTGCAATTGACACCCACCCACCCGGCCCTTCCACACTTAAAGCGTTACAACCCACATTGTCTCAACTAGGAGCTCCCGGTTTAGTACGTCAAGCCAACTCAATGGGTAGGACTACCTATGTTACGGAGACTAGGGAAGATGACGAACGCGTTATTCACATATTAAAGGAGGACCATTTGAGGTCGTGGAATTTAAAATTTTCTGGTGACTCAGACGTCACAGATTTTTTCTTAGAATTGATGATTTTAGGTGTAGTCGGAATACTTCAGAACATAAAGTACTGAAATGTTTTTTGATTTATTTAGTGGTAGCTATCTTTGAATAGCATTATTAATGTTGCCACTGGGCACACACCATTTTTATTGGCTAAAGGTCGGGAGATGATGACGGATGGCATGTTGCATTCAGTAAGAGGCGGCATTCCAAATTCGTTAGATGACCTTCAAATGTCCAGTCGTTCCGAAAAAGCCACGGCTCTCAATGAGATGGCAGACATCTTCCAAAAAGTTACCGATGCATTGACCAAAGCGTACAAACAAAACGCGGGACGATACAACCTACGCCGTAAACAACTTCGGTTAAGCGTAGGTGATATCGTATGGAGGCGTAACTTTGTACAGTCAAACGCAGCTCACTTTTTCTCCGCTAAACTAGCACCGCGCTTTGTGAAATGTAAAGTTGTCAGGAAGCATTCGGATGTTGTTTACGACCTTCAGGAGATAGAAACCGGTAAAGTTGGAAAATATCATGTCAAGGACATAATAAAAGTCTCACAAGGTGTGTCCCCTAGCTAGCAACTTTCTTATCTTGAACTTTGTTATTTTGGATTGGTATAACCAATCAGAGGCCTCATTTTTCACATATGACATGACTCACATGTGAAATTTTTTTGTCAAGCGTTTTCATGAAAACCAATTTCTTTTGTAACTACACACTCTAGGCGCCAGAGTAAACATAAGGATATGGATTAATACTCCTTAATTTTTGAGAAAAAAAGGAAAATAAGTTTTTTTCCTTATACAACGTCAGCCCAACGGCTATACATTTTAAATGTCTATTTATGTGAGATCTCTCCATTAGTTTAAAGACTTTATTAGGTTTACAATTTAATTACTAACTAGTAAATTATGTAGGAATGCTAGATTACATATATTTTAATTAAATCTCAAATAGTTTTCTTATTATACATAAGTAAGAACTATATTACTTTAGATAATTCTTTATTATTAGTATGCTACTTGCGATTATCTCATTAGAAATCCAAGTATGATTTTTTAATGCAGGGGAATTGCAGCGGTCTGGCCAGACGCTGTATTCCTGACACTCAACATAAATTGAGTTAGTTTTAGAACTCTAGAACATACATTTTAGTTTAATATATGAAATAGCATGAGTTAGTTTCATATATAGCTGATAGTTTTATATTTAGAAATATATTGCCGTAGGATAGGTGAATGTTTTCTCCGGTTACCCCGGCTGTTTCGGCTAAGTACGACTTAACCTCTTTGCCGAAAAGGGGGTATTGTAGTGATAACTACAGAATTATTTTGAACTTCTAACTGGTCAACTTTGCATGTCATATTTTAGGTGAAATAGTTGATATATTGGGATACTATTCCTGTGGCGTATTACCTGCATGATAGGCTCTCGACTCACCACAATAGCAGGCATTCAAATCCATTAGTCTCCAGACAAATTGAATGGGAAAGTGACACACCAGTACACAAATTTCATATGTTGTTTTTACAATACTTATTAAGAAAACAGGGAGACCCGCACATCAAAACGTTCTTTGAGTCACGCCGAAACCATTGGTAGCAATAACTCGACGCGATTTTGTGTACTTACGGAATTATATCAAAAACTAAACATTCATAACAAAACATTCTATGATTAAATTAGACTGTCAACAAAATCTGCAGAGTTGGACGTCTGACATTGACAGCTGGTGACACACGTTCCGTCTCAGGGTCCTAACAAACCTTTCTTATCATAAAAAAATAAGAAATCATGGTAGGATTGTTGTAGAATTTTAATTATTCTCCTTTAATATCGTCGACTTAGATTATTATAATATTCAACGAATAAATACCTTACTTAAACGTTAGTTCTTTTAAAGAATATTAAAGGTTGGTTTGACGTGCGTCCGAATTATGCGAAAAGGAGCGTGACAAGATGAAATGTCCAAATCGAGTGGAGTCGATTCGCTCTCTTCCTGGATAGGCCGCCACGAGACACGTAACATGGCTTGAGCAGAATCATTAGAATTTTTTGGGGTTTTTTCACTTTCGCCGCCCTCGGCACCCCGTCACATGGGACTATAGTTTAACCTTTAGCTTTAAAATCCGCGATACGCCCGCAAGGACACAGGGGATGTTGCCGCCACGAAGTTGTCCAGGAGGATGAGCTGTTGATATCCACGCGTGCCCGCCCGGCCGTATCGAATTGGCGCTTCCTGGAGTGTCCTCCCATCACCAGAGGGTGCGGTTCTCCCACCGGACCGTGGGCCGCATGCCAACGGCGCAGGCCCCGTCGTCGGCGACCCCAAGGTGCAACACACGGATCCTAACACTTATTTCCAAAGGCCGCATCGCCGCCTTCGATCCGATGTCCCTGTAATGGCTCAGCGCAAACCTCGGAAGGTCCAGCCAGCGTCTACTATCTCGCATACAACGGAGCGTCGCAGGAGCGCCGTGCCTAGCTTTGATGTCGCTGACCAGCACCAGTGCTCGAACCCAACGGATCGTAATGGTGAACGGGACAACGTTCTAAGTGCGCACAGACGTTTGTGTACGGACCTGGCCAGGTACCTTATATTTGGTTTATGTTAATTTTAACTTTTAATTGCGGCAAAGACTTATCAGATTTTGGTATTAGTATAACATGTGCCGCCCTCAGCGGCTAGTGTGTTTATGGAATAAAATGCTATATTCTATCCCAACCATATTGTATTAATGATATCACCCTGCCCATGACTCCCAGGACCTAAGGCTTACTAGACAAGAGGTCCTTGTACTTCAAAGAGATGCGAAGAGGCTCTATCCTGAGCATTACATCCGGCTCTCTCTAAAGTAATTGTTCGTGTATAATCGCCTCTTGCCCAGGGATATTGCCCGTCTTCTGCTTCAAATAGTTGGAGACCCCTGCGCACACCGCCCAACATACACTATTTTATTTTTTTTATTTTTTATACACGACAACAC